>JNEY01000285.1:84646-104304 GCA_020875895.1 Aphelenchus avenae
GATGGACGCAGCACTGAGAATTTGCAACAAATTCAAGCGATTAAGCCTTGTTCGCGGGCAATAATGTCTGCTCCTTCGAAGAGACGGACGAGCTCCACGGAGCTCATGCTTTTCAGGACTGCATCGAGATTCTGAACTTCTTTTATGAACTGAACTCGACCTCTTTTACGAGCGACTTTCATGTCTGCTGCTGTTCGTGCTCAGAGAGGTCGAGAAGAGTGAACCAAAGAGAGCGATAAATGCACTGAACAAAGTGGGGAATGGCGCCAGTATTGATCGATGCGCTTGCCGAGTTTTTTCCAATTTTACTTGTCCGGCTAATTCGTTATACTTAACTAAACTTTTAAAGTGCTAATTCGACAGGCCCGCCATCGCCAGGCGTCGCCAGCGGAATTTTAGGTTAAAATCCAAAAGTTGTAGTGAAAAATAGCTCTGTCGGCGCCTGCGGCGCGCATTTTATCTAGTGCTTAAATTTTCGATGCCAAATCGTCGAAATCGAAAATCGAAACAAAAAAACGTCGAAAATCGAAAACCGAAAACCGAAAATCGAAATTTCGATTCACCCCTGGTGCTCGCATTGCGGGACAAATTAGCTCACGTCTTACCTGGATGACAACAGGTTGAATAAAATTAGTAAAGCGGTTTCTTCGAGAGTAAGAGACCTCGAAGATTAGTATTTAGTCTGCGCGCCACAAATCAGGTATTCAGTGCGACCGCACTTCATTTATTCAACTTTGCGCGGCTCTGGACTAGGGCGGTTAGGTAGCCAGCAAGGAACTGGCCAAATTTAATGGGCAGTGTATAAACCATGCCGAAAAAAGGAAGTCACCGGATGCGGAAACGAGCTACTAATTTATCGCGCCGGATTTTATGCCGCATGTTCGTATTTTTGAGAGGACCATTATATAAACAGATGATAAGAATGCTCTTGTCATGGGCCGTGGGCACGGGTCTGGCCCGCGTCCAAAATCCCGAGGCCGAAAACTCATCTTTTAAAAAGATATATTTGTAGTATACTGTGTGTAATTTTCTGTGCAAAATGCAGTATCGAGGACGTATTTGGCCGATAAGTGCTAGAAACCCAGGTGAAAGTGCAAGCTTCGGTTACTAACATCATTTCTCGAAAATCTACGCTTGAAACTGCCAAAGCCCTGACAAGCGCCACCGCTTGTGCTTTTGGGACGGCTTGAGTTAGGCAGGCGGGTCCGCGGCCCGCCGTAACAGCCGAGTCGGCCCGGGCTCGGGTCGACCGGGCGCGTGTCCATGCTTAGTTCCATTAGCTACATGGTAACAAAACAGAAAAGGTTCATGTAAACATTCTGACCTCGTGGCTTTATGATGCCTGATTGCGCCTAGGCATCGGGAAAAGTGAAATAAGTGAGTCGTTGTTGTATCGTGCCTTGATTTTCTTTTCGCTGACTGACCAGCAGCAGCTCTACGCCGGACGCACTTTTTAGGTGCGTTTCGCGCTGAGGGTCATCGATGACCTCATGCGCCGTTTGCATCGGAACGCCGCGCGTCGTTGACCGGAGGGATAATCGGCGCTCTTTCGGTGTTCCCCCACTTCCGCAAGTGGAATGTCTCATTTATAGTTTCGATTAGTGCGCGCATTCTTCTGGCATGGACTAAGCATCACTTAGCTTTGGTCGGCGTTTCCGAATCGCATGATAGCAATATTTAAGGGAAAGTGTGCCACACAGAACTGTGGCTAGCCTTGAATTCTCCGGAGTATCCGGTGCTTGGGGCGAGTGAACCCGTACAGGTTTTGTTAATACCTAATCGGATCGAACATAATCGCGGTTACTCAAGAGCCTAGGCTCTTTGCTAATGTCCGTCTGCGAGGGAGCTGAATTTGTGAAATACAGCGGGAAACGAACCCATCACAACTGTGACGAATACAAACACATCGTTCAGACTTCATTATTTTCGAGGTACAATGGGGCGTTGCGCCAGATCACAACGCTTGATTTAGTGTAACTTGGTAGCGCAAAATAAACTAAGGAACATTTCGCTGAATTATCCTCAAGATGCGTATGCAAAGCGCTCATCCGAGAGCGAGAGAGCGAAACTCTTTCTCACTGCACACACTGTTTGCATGTTTAAGTGGGCTAATATGGCCAGCAGCGCCAAAGTAGTCGGTGACGGTGGCCGGAGGGATCATTGTGCAATCAGGATGCAACGAGACGGCTTTTGTTAACTTTTTCACACCTCTTAATGTCATGAATACCTGCTCTTCCATAGTCGCACATGCCGAGCGCACAACCAAACACGCGTTCAAAACATTCAGAACGGTGTACATTAGTGCTCTTAATAAGAGGCATTCGACTTAAGGCTATTTTTCCCCTTTCTAGTGCGTAGTTTCTGAAACAGGCTTCTTGACTGCGCGAGTTGCTCGAACGCTAAGAAATTGCAAATACTGCGTCGGAGGGACGGCCTAGACCTTGCACGCAACGGTAACGGTTCATATAGCTTGTCAACTTGCTTGTTTTATCTTCTTTCCCGATAATAATCCGTCTGTCGGGCCCGTTGGTCGTTGAAGCCGTCTTCTACACCAAGCCATTTTTTAATAATGAGGCAGCTAAACCTTCGACACATCGAGACTCTTTCACTTTCAGACTGCACTCGGAGATGAGTATCGTTTTGTTGAGTCCTCTAGATTCTGGCCCACCAGCAGGTTTTTCCATGGCGCTGTTACAAATGTTCTTCCTATATAGCTTTCTAATGTCAAGGTCAAGCACATGTTTTCGGTGATGTAGCAGTAAATTATCGGTGAATTTTGAGACCATTCATTTCCCAGGCTACAAGTGAATGATGATAAATTATTTTTGACTGCCTGAAGACTAGGACTCCCTACATACATTTTGGTTTTTTAGTTTTTTTAGTATCGTATGAGGGGAGACAATGTTAATTAACTTAGTGCACCCCTCCCCCAACCTTACCCCTATCGTCCTCTCCCCACTGGACTCTATCTGAATGGAGTCGTAGACATTTTGTACACGCAGCTTGTTGCGCTCCTCCGCTTATGACCTAATTGCTGCCGGATATATTTGATGAGCAGCGAATCGCAGTTGTTGGCGAAGCGGTCGGGACGGGCCTCCTTCCGTTCCGTGCCAGTACGAAACGACAAACGAACAGAAAGAGCTGTAAACGGCGATGTTTTTTGTGCCGTCCTGAAAAGCAAAAGTATCCTAAACAGTTGATGTAATTTCTCCCCTTTTTCTCTCTCTTCAGACCGTAGCCCGGCCACAGCCTTTTTGCAGTAAAAACTTGTCTGGAAGTCCTACGAACCAGCTACGCGCCAGTCACTTTATCCTACACGTTAATCCTTCAGTATTTTTGAAAGTGGTGCATGCTGGGCCAACGACAGGTTTTATGATAGTTATAAGAAGCCACAACGTCATTGTGAACTAGCGTCCCTGCCCTGTGAACTGCTTCATGTCAGCAAAAATGTGTCTTATTGGTTAAAGACGGAAATTATACAAATGCCGTTTTCACTGAGTCTTCATTAGGTATTTTGTTTCTAGGTCGAGATTCTTTGACATAAGTCGTAGGTATTTACGCATTTTTGCGACCTGCAAGGTGCTACCTTTGCCGCATATTTGGAGGGTCACAATGCTAGTCGTTTACATTTCGTTCGCACGTTCGTGGTCTGTCGAACGTAGCATGAATAAAACCTCCCATGACAATGTCACAGGTTTCGCTTAAATAAAAAGGTTTCATTAGACCAGCGTAGCCTAAAGCTCTCGGTGCTTCATGCCGTCCAGGCACATATAAATTTGCTTGTATGGCAAAGTGCATGTTTCAGAAGCAAGTGATGATGCGATGCAATAATCATTTCAGCACAACTCACAGCCGCAGTGTCCAAATCACATACTAGTGTACCAGATATCGTAGAAAGTTTTATTTCGGTAATATTTGAATCTTTTTGATTTTTCTTTTTCTTATGTGCAGAAGAGTAAAAAAAGGCGGTCGACAGGGCATTCGTTTGGGTCTTTCTCTCTGTCCTGAAGCAATTACTCGACGGCCTGAGCACTACGACTTGAGAATATTTAGGATCAGTGAAGCATTTCGTATTTACTCTAATTTAAGATGTCTCTAAATTAAGATTAACCTTTAAATCAAGATAGGGCGGTGAGATTATGTTTGAAAGAAAACTCTCAGGACGCAGTCGAGACTGCTGTGAGCTGCCGAACGGCCTATTGCGTCAGTCGGCAGAGGCAGCAATGAAACACCTGAAGTGTCAGCGCGACTACCTGGAGAGCTCATTTAAGACGGGCGGAATTACGACGGCGCTCGACGGATCGAACGATCACCTGATACACTGCCTGAAGGAGGATGCCCCAATGCCTTGTGTGCATTGCACACTTTACGCGCTTTTGCACGGGAGACGATTTACCAAGCAAGCATGATTCTCGTATTGCATATATACATTTGCTTAGCTCAACTAGCACGAAGAATTCAGAATCGGAATGCAACGGGCTACTATGCTGTGGCATGCAGAAAACGACAAGACAGGTTTTTGAAGATAAACATTCGACGCAATCTCCTTAGTTGTCAAAGCGGCAATTATCCGAATTTGCATTTTTTTCTCGCGAGGAGCGCAATGCTGGTCTAGGCAGTACCCACACTCGGCCAAGGTGTCGAGGGACCTTTGACCGTTGTCATTTTGCAACCTTCCGCCCTTACAAGAAACTCACTCTTGTTTTGGGACGCGTTTTGCAATTGTGCAGTAAACACAGGTGTACTTGCAGATACCTAGAATGGCGTCCGAAAAATGTAGAGCCCCCCCTTAAAATAGAGCCCCCGTCCGCCCTCGAATAGAGCCTCCTTGGAGATATCTTACGAAAAAAAGAGCCCCGGGGGTTCTATTCAACGAAATACGACTCAATCTGTTAGGTCTGCAGACCTTACGTGATCTAATAGCCGATATGCGGATCTCCACCGGAAGAAACTGTGTGTTCGTTTTATCGTGAGCTAGGTGCGGTTTGCACAAAACTACTAGGTAGAGACAACAGTATGAAATGGAAACTCGTCACAAACGAAGTCTTTTGTCGCAACGTGAAGGACGCCTAAGGCGTATCAGATGGGAAATTCCGCAAAAAAATACAACATGCGCTGTCTGTAGTGGACAAACGATATATTTAGAGGCAATATCGACATTTCTTGCCACCTGCATTATCTCTGATGCTTAAAGGCGCGAAAGAAAGCCGAGCGCAATAACAAACTGTAGGTATTCGCACCAGGCTGGGCGTCTCAGTCGTAAGTAAACGGCTCAGAAGCGAAGCGTTCTAGGGAACATTACCGCTCGTAAATGGTCGATCTTTTTTGCTGCCTTTTTGATCTTTGTCCAAATGTTTGCTCGGAGTCGTTGAAACTGATCGTACTTTGTCACTTTATACGCGCTGTGCAGTCAAGCGACACAGGCAGACGCTGGTTGCAAGTTTGCAAAAGGTGACGGGGAAAAGTCACTACACGGCAACTGCCGAAGCAGTCGGCACCCTCACCACGCCTGCAACACGACGGTAGCCGTAACGGCGAAATAGGTTTTGGTCGACTTAAACGATCCGACTAGCAAACAAGCGACCGGTGAAAGGCTTCGGTAGTAGCCAAGTGGCCTAAATTCGTGTAAAGAAAGCGAACCGTCGCACAACAGGAGCTGGAGATGGCTAGGGCTTGGCTGCCAGGGGCGTAGCGGAGGGTGGGGCACGTGCTTTCCGAAACCCGGCCGAATGCCGGATTACGGGGAGGGGTAAGGGTGAACCAAGGCAATTTGTCACAAATTTCAGAAGATCGTAAGAGGACAAAGTGTAGTTTTTTACGCAATCCTGCCATTTGCTCTGTGGGCGGCTGTTATAGGTTAAAATACCTTATAACCTCCTTAAAACCCATGAACGCGCCAAAATTTAATTGAATTTTGCCACGTTAGCCATAAAAACCGCTTTGGCGGCGCCTGGGTCGGGCTATGTTTCTCTAAATACCCGCTGAACAGCGTTTAGCCTTAAGATAATGTCAAATTTTCGACGAGATTTCTCCCGTTTAACCCAAAATCGTCGCTGGCGACGCCTGCGACGGACCGTTTAAGGGACATATCCCGAATATTTCTGCTGAGATCTTCCGTTCCCAAATAGTCCAAAAATGGCCCGCCGAAGGCGACACCAACAAAATTTCAGGTGCAAATTTGAGAAATACAGCCAAAATTCGCTCTGGACGGCGTCTAGCGGCGGGCCGATTTAACCTAGCGCTTACAACGTAACCTCGATTACGTAAGCGCTAGCTCGACAGGACGCCCCACCATGCACATTGTTATCCAATGTAATATGATGCCTCCCCTTACAGACGACCTGCAATTATTACAGAGTTTGTGGACGCTCCCTTTTTGGCAAAGTACCAAATTCTGATTCTGATTCTGAATTCTGAAAATTCTGACGTTTTTGGCGATTCTGAATTCTGAATTTGATTTTGAGATTCTGATTCTGAAATGAAAATCCGATCAGAATGCATCCCTGCTCCCCAAGCAACTCAAAGACCGAAATTTAATTTTACTTTGCCTCTGCGTTAACCAACTTGTCTAAAACGCGAATCCATGGAAAGCCTATACTTTTTCGTACAACAATAACAGTGTTCGTATGCATAGAAATAGCCCGCCGATAGGCGCCACTAGAGCTAATTTTCACTATGAATGCCCAGTTTTTGCCCAAAAAGACACAAGGTCAGTGACCTACGGAAAGTCAGCGACCCGGAATTTTTTTTACTGACCTGACTTCAACGTCAAAATCAGTTCAGGTCAGACCAGAAGGCGAATAGAAACGCGGGTAGACGGAAGAACAAAATAAAAAACTATCAAAAAGAAAAATAGAATAAGATAGCAATCCGATGTCACTTAGGTTGCGGGCGGGCTGCCGTCTTCACTAATCCATCATGAGTTTGTCTCGGCGACGAGGCGGAAGTCCAGCCAGGTTTTCTCATGGAAATTGTTGCTGATTCGCTAAATACACTGTCAAGTTCAGTCCGCCGCCACTTAGTTACCACGCGCTCAATCCCACTATAAAATGAATGCTTACGAACTCGAAGAACGTGTCGAGCGTCAAATGGGCTAAGCGGAGTTCACACAAAACACTGATTTCTTACAGAAAGGATCCTATTAAGATTGGATTGAGATCAGGGCCGGGACGCCACCCCCGGAATCCGGGGCCAGGACGCCGCAATCCTGTACTTGAGATACGTTATCTCGTATGGATGCTCGAGAGTGCGGCTTTCGAGAGTGCGGCTTTCGAGAGTGCGGCTTTCTAGAGTGCGCCTTTCATGAGTGCGGCTTTCGAGAGTGCCAATTAAAGAGTGCGGCTTTCGAGAATGCGGCTTTCTAGAGTGCGCCTTTCATGAGTGCGGCTTTCGAGAGAGAGCGCCAATTAAAGAGTGCGGCTTTCAAGAGTGCTAGGTGACTTTCTAGGCATATATATTCTTATTTTGTACCTATCGGTTAGTAATGTTTGGAAGGGCACCGACCCGGCCGCGGTGGCGCAAGTGACAGGCACTATCCGGTGGCGCCCACGGATGGCACTACCGGGATGGTGCCCCATAATAACACATAATAGTCCATCTCGAGCACCTCGACGTGTGCAAGCGATGCGTGTAGGCCTCGATGTAGTGTGTTTTTCATAAGGACTTTGCTGCTCTCGCGGCTTTGAAATGTATCCAATCAGGCTTAGTAGTAGGAGTCTCCTCAAAAGCCTCATATACTGCGGCTCGGGATAGGCGGGGAGGAGGGGCCGCATTGCGAGCACGCGAAGCGTGCGAACGATGCGTGTGCTTGCTTAGGCTTAGACACAGGAATATTTGTATCCCTTTGTATTGCTGCAGGTTTAGGCTTAGGCACATATAGCTTCTCTTAGGGCTTAGTAATAAATACTACGCGGCTCAGTAGCCTCACACGCAAAAGCCGCACTCTCGAAAGGCGTACTCTCGAAAGCCGCACTCTCGAAAGTCGCACTCTCGAGAGCCGCGCTCTCGAAAGCCGCACTCTTTAACTGGCACTCTCGAAAGCCGTACTTTCGAAAGCTGCACTCTCGAAAGCCGCACTCTTTAATTGGCACTCTCGAAAGTCGCACTCTCGAAAATCCGCTTCAGTTATCTAGACGTGTACATGCGTTAGAATGGCACCGCGTCATTAGTCAACCGCGTTTGAGTCGACTTGCATATTCCAGTTTTCGGTGAATGTTTTCCATGGGCCGAATTTTTTGTGTATGTCGGTTGCTGTCTACCTGATAGCTGACCGAATAATTAAATTAGTTAATTGTTTGTTCGAAGACACACATGGCTTTGTAAAATCTTGGGACGTGATCATCAGCTAAATTAGCGGAGCGAGTACAAACAAAGCACGTGCACGATCAGGTTTTTGAATTGCCCGTTTATCACTCGGGCCCGTTTTTTATTTCGAGTCGGCGGTGACGTCCACGTAAGGAAAGTCATGGAACAGAGGTTGAATCAAGCATACTGAAACCTTGCTTTACTGATTGTCGAGGCCACCAACGAGTGCTTGGAGCAAATGCCTGCTCGAACTCACCATTTTTCTAACAGATCCAGCGGCTTTTGCAAGTTATATCGAGCCGGAGAAATTTGTGAATAAAATGGGGGTTAAAGAAAAGCCCGTAGCCCGCCTATGCTCGCAATCGCTTGAGCGACTGGCTTGTAAGGCCTCGCCCCAAATACATGTTATAGATTTAGGTAAGTGGCGTGTAGCCATTGATCTGCTCCGCTTCCTTTATGGAACTGTAGTTCGTGCTCCGCCAATTTCAACGAGGCCGCGCAACCTAATGTCAAATCTTCTTGTTTGTCAGATGACATAGGTTAACAGAAAAAGCGAGTCAACGGAGCCGACCTAAGAAAGCGAGGGCGTTCCAGGTTTTGCGTCTACTAGTGTACTGTATAAAAACCACTCTTGCGTTTGCTCGTGCTATTTCGGCTCGATATTATGTTCGCCGCCAAACTTGCGAAGAACGCTCGATAAGCACCCATTATCGTGATTTTAGAAAATGTCGGAAGACGATGCGATCGCTTACGTGCTCACTTGCCCGCGGCTCATGTTTTAACGTGAAACAACTTAGAGGGATCATCCACTTCTACAGAACCAATCCATCTTCTTTGCACGAGCTTCTTGAAACCGCGCAGGTCTTTGAATGCGGTAAACAGGAAACTAAACTGTCCTTGCTTACTTTCGCTAATCTTTACGAGAGTCATCTCGTAGCATGTCTACGGTTTTTACTGCTTTCCCTGGCCGTTATTGACCATTATGCGGACATTCCCGGCTGCGCTGCTGAATAGTCCGAGAGGCCTCGAACTGGCCTACGAAAATAACCGGTTGTCTTTCGCGCCTGTACAAATCGGTGAAACTTTTGCAGCTGCAGGCTGTCAGCACAGTGAATCTTCACTTTCGGGTGTTGCAAAACTGAGTCGATTCCAAGCACGAAGGACTTACAGTAACTTATGCTAGTGGGCTACTTACTACATACTATTAAAACAGAAGTAATTGTCACGTCGCTGATGCATACCCCGGTATGGTAGTAACAAAGATTTCAATGCATAAGGGCTGATTGCTCTCTTCTTGTCTCTATCCCATTATAGCGCGATTAGTTTACAGGTTCCTTGGATCTCCTGGAATCAGTCCAAGACTTAGACTTAGGTCCTAGGGTCTGCGGGCTTATATTCCATTTGTTCGAACCCGGACCGAGACATGCGCCTGGCAGAAAAAATAAGGTCTGTACCTTATGTGGGCGACGCTCGATTTTCTCAGACCACTAAACCGCATCTTCGAATTCCCTTCCGCCTTGAACTCGTAATCTCAAACAAATAGTTCCGATCGCGCCTGAAATGCCTACGTAGTTGGCGGAAAAGAACGCCTGGCATTACTACGCCTTAGATGTACTTCTTGATAATGAGCGGACACCGTTTTGGTAGTTCGGGAGGGGTCGCGGTCAAATTTTTTAGCGTTTATGAAAACTTTGCTACTAACTTCATTGTGGGCGAATTCAGTTTACATGTGGTAATGTTTAGTGCTGCGACGAAATAGGACTAGATGCTATAAAGGCCGACGTTACGTCCCCCTTTATCCGTTGTCGTTACCGACCAAAAACTTACCTTAGACTTTTGGGGCGATATAAAAAAGAGCTTCGAGCGAGCGAAATTCACAAATCACTTGTAGGTGCGATATCGTACTCGTTTAAGCGTGGCAATTTCTCTGAGAAAATGATACTGTTTTCAGCGACCAAACAATTCTTTACACTCAGCTATTGTAAACCTCTGGGTACTGCACCTTTGCTCAAGGATACGGACTATTCGTGAAACACTAGTTCGAAGGGAGAGGATTGATGATGGGTGAAGCGGTGAGAGGTGAATCTTCTGTAATTCAAAGGCGCGCGACAAAAATTTCGCAAAGTTTTAATGTAGGTTTTGTTGAATCAGTAGGTGATCATAATAAAAAGTTTTTCGTCAAGATCCAGCCGTTTTCGATTTCAAGGATGCTGAAAAACCCACATGCAATTTTCCTGGTGGGGTGTGGCGCATAGGAACGTCGTGTATTTACAGTGGACAGCGCTCCTCCTATCGTTGGGCTTTACTAGCAGGTTTTCACATTGGTCTAAGGCCCACGAATAAACGTAGTTTTTGCAAACTCACATTTAAGTTTGTCCTATACCATGAAAGAACACCTTACGCTGCAAACAACCATGTTTAACCGAAGGGATCCCGTGTCCTCGCGTTCTTTGCCCAAGAGATCAGACCTCCTCTTAAAGTCAATCAATGTACGCCTAGACGGACATCGATATGCCCGCGCTGTGCAGTTCCTTTTGCCCCGAAGATTGCATGCGTTTGGATGGCAGTGATAGTGACGAGGACCTAAACAAGCGGTGAGTACAGGTTTTTATGCTAGGTATGAATGCCAGCAAGTGGCTGGAAGGCTAAATATTCAAACACTTTTTTATCCGTATGCGAAATTATTTTTGGTTGAACTCTGTCTGAAACAAATCATGCATGGTACGCATCGAAGCGTATAAAGCACATAACTACTCGCAAAATGAGTGGTATGATTGCAGCGCACACTACACAGTAGATGGCGCGTCGAGGCTTGTCGTTTTCACCGTTCCGTACCGTCTTAACGAAAAAAAAATAACGGAGCAACAAAAAGTGCCGTTTTCGGTGCCGTTCCAGGTTGTATTTATAGGCGTTACTCATGCTTTTGGTCGGGAATTTGACGCCCTTAACTGCATTGCTATAACGAAAAGCGTTAGGCGACATTTTGACCTTTTGGTTTTGTGATGCCGAGTGTTTGTTTCCTCTTTGGCCAGAAGTTGGAGAACACTTTCATTACGATCTTTCACTATGGGCACTAAAATGACCCGCCGCTAGGCGCGGACCGACGGAATGTTCACTACATTTTCCAAATTTTATACCTAAACTTTCGTTCGCATCGCTTGCGGCGGACCTGAGTGCCTTAGGCTGAACGTTGTGATAGGTTCTGGACTTGGCGATGACCGGGATAGGGCCGGGACCCAAACACCCTGATTCCGGGGCCAGGCCCCACAAACTGGTGTCTGTTTACTCGAAAATAAGTGTACATTAGTGAGCAAAACAGCTGCAACGCCCCATGGTGATGTACGGATACACTCACCGAGCATTATGATATCTCCCTCGTCCGCAAATGGCGCGTCTCGCTAGCCTTTCGATTTCAGGTTCGTGGGCGCTAAGCTGTCTTTGAACGGACTGTCCTAGGGCTTATATCTCACTAGGCTCAAGTAACAGTTTTTTAGCGTCTTGACTTGTTTAAAAAATATTTTCCTTGCCAACAAAAACCAGCGCGGTAGTCAAGAACAAGTTCTTTTTACTAGTTACTGTTCCGAAGTACGTTTCTGCGGTGGACGCAGATTCCTTCAGTAATTTTGTATTTGAAAAACGTTTCTGTTGTGTTCGGATGTCTAAGCACGTTGCCACAGTGGTAGACATTCGAACACAACAGTTCCGGAAGGTGTTTGCAAAGGATACGCCCGAAAATGCTTCGAAAAACGTGGAATTGCAGAACGTAATTGCTGCTACAAATCGTGACCGTTGTTTCGATCTTTTATCTTAGTTCCAGTCGATGTAAATGTCGAACGACTTTGCTAATGCGCCGTGGCGAAACAACGAGCCTTTTCGGATACATGTCGCACCGAGGTCAACTACGACCTCGGTTTTCACTTGCGCAACGCAAGGCCCGATCGAGCGTGACCGGTACGCGTTAGACGGTTCTCGCACATGCGCAAGGCTTCTTTCGTTGAACCTGTTGGATGAATGTGGTGTCTTCTGTTCCGTTGCTTATGTATGAAAACAATATCTGTTTGCCATTTCTGACGGATGCTAGCAGCCCCGGTCTTAGCCCATGAGGGATCGCCTTCAGGCGCATTAGAGGATGGCCACGAAACTTGGAGAAAATTTCGATTGCAAAATAACCTCCCGCCTCTACTTGCTTCCCTACTATTTACCCCCCCCCCCCCTAGCGGTTCATGGCTAGTTAGCCCCACGGTGGCGCAATTAGAGAAAATACGGTAAGACCATTCGCGGAGTCTACACGTGTCGAACGCATCATCTCCCCCGCGAGGACTCGAAAGTCCGATTTGATCGAGAGCGTGAAGTTTCCTCATGCTCTTGAAAAATTACCATTTACGGGCGGGGGGGGGGTCACTTTTATGGGGCCAAAGCCGCGTTGGGACCAAAACGAAAAATGGTTCGTAATCAGCTCACCAAGGGCTTTCGTCTGAGGTACGACGTGATGTTCCAGCAAGACCTTGTTTATGCGCATGCTTCCATAGCGCTCGCTATCGCATGGACGCAGGAGTCATACGTCGAAACTTTGCAAGGCCGTAACTTTTCCATCCAATCGATTCGGCTGAAATGCCCCATTTTTACACAACTTTAGAAGCCCTATCGATTGATACCGAACTTGTCCCGATGGCGAAATTTTTTATGGGACAAACATACACCAGCATTTTAGTGTATAAGGATAGCGCGAGGACATCGAACAAAAGAAGTTCTGAGACAGGTTTTTTTTGTTCGCTGATATGCTGCCAGTCAACCGCTTTTTTTCTTTCTTTTTTGCGAATAAATGTGTTATATTTTCTTGAGGAAATTCGAAATTTATTTCGGAGGCGGAGGAAAAACGTGCGCATGATATCGGCTTTGACGAAAGGTTGATTGGACTAGCCAGAACGTTTTGTGCTAGTTTTGATGCAAGTAACTGCATAATTTCATCCACAAAGCCCCACGCATTTCCGAGGCTTCAATGGATGATTGTAAGCACTCTGGTAGTTGCACTAACGGATGAGAGGCTTCCATTTTTTGCCCCTTGTTCAACCACCGAATGCATCACGGGGAACTCGCGTCGGTTCATCGCGTCCAAGTCAGGTTACACTGCCCAATAAAACGTATCTCTAATGGCTTGCAAGTGCATCAACCCACCCACGTAACCCAACCGACTTTGTTAAGGCAGTATTATGTTAGGAATATGGATATAGCCGGATTCTACCTTGCGACCCTACTGAAAGCATGTGGGGGCCAGATATTTGGCCATGTTTACTTTAATAAACGCTAAGAATGTAACTTAATTAACCTCACATCAACTTGGTTAAATCACGTGTCTGCTATACGCCGCTGAAGTCCACTTTTGGCCGATTTCTTATTGGATATTGCATCCTCGAGATTTTTTGTCATCCTGGGGGCATCAACTACTGAGTGTCTGCGTAAATGTCACTTGCGTTGCGATCTACACGGAGGGTCGACTCTGCGGTAAATCTCTCATTTCGGACAATGATTAGTGCCCCGCTTTCTCGCTTATGTATTTGAGAGTTCTAAAGCTCTGTGGAGGAAAGCTATCCGTCCACCGTTCAGCGCATCTGTTTTTTTGGAGGTTTACGGCTATATACTGGCTACCGTCAATTTTCTACTTAACACTTTCTTCGACAGCGCTTATGGCCGCTTTGTTCGTGGCCCGCACATGCTTGCGTTGCAAGAGTTAGTTGCAAGCAAGAGGGGCGCAATCCACGAGGCGGTAAATGGAAGTGCGGGATGCCAATTTAGTTACGAAAACTTAAAAAGCTACTTCTTGGGTTTTTCTTGCTAGATACATGTGCTAGATGCCTCCTGGCGTGACGGCCCTAGAGATAGTGCGTGTAGAAAAGCGCAACACAATATGATGCGAAGCGCACGATTTTAGAACTAATGCTTGATAATAGTTGGGCGGCTTTGAATTCTTGGCTTTGGCCTAAGCCGCAGGACTCGGATGAGCCAAATTCTTGGTCATTGCCCATCTCATTGGTACTAGACGGTTTTTGAGATTAATGTCTTACGGTTCTACTGGAAATGATGTACGGTCTTTTCGGTAACACATTCTGAGCGAGCCGTAGGAAGGGGTATCACGAAAGTCATCTTTGCACGATTAGGCACTCTCTGAACGCCCTGTAAATGCACAAATGATCAAAGAAGAGCCGGAAACACGCCGTGCGTTTTCGGAATTAACGCGGGGCCCATAGGCTAGTAATTGCGTCACCGGTCTTATGTTGCATTTTTTTAACCTAGTCACTCGGGCATGTACCGTTACGTTTTTTCGACCTTATGTCTTCTTCGAACCAAGAAGTGGCGGAAGGCTTTACAAATGAAGAAGCCAAACTTTCGCGCCTTTTGAACTCGCACCGTTATCAGGGTCACCGACGACCTTGACTCATCACTTGTGCAACGCGGCGCACCGATAACCGTAGATAGCCGGCGCATGTCCACACTTCCTCAGCTGACGCATCACATTGAATCTAGTAAGAGTGGTTCTTTTCCCTTGCGTTCGTTACTTAACTTTTTGATTTCTTTTGCTATTTATGCATTCATATCAGAGCAATTTTTTTTGTCGTGAAAACTACAATCATCGCTCACCCTGCCAGTGTTTCGACGGCTTCTAGCGGTGACGTATGACGCCCTAAAACTGGATGTTCTCGTTTGTGTGTTTTATTACCGAGCTCTTTAAAGTGTACCGAAAGAATTTCTCAACAGTCACATTGCGGAAGCTTCAGGCACGCTGAATGACTAAAGGATCTCATTATCAGGTTTTGACAATATTTTAAAGATTTTGTGCGTCTAAGGCTTGGACACATGGCGATCTGAATGAATCGGCGCACATAAGGCTTTTTAACGCTATTGTACCCTTTAAAGCTAGGGTTCCCTCGGAAAGAGAGAACGATTACGTGCGGAGACAATGCCGGTTCACAATAAAGTTTGCTTTAGGAACCTCCCCGCCCCGAGCCCGGGGCGAAGCCGCCGGGAGGGGGGAGGGGGGGGGGGGAAGGGAGGCATTGCCCCCAGGGGAGGCGAACTGAGACTTCTGGAGATGAAGCAAGCATTGAGAAAACATGGTACACTTGCCTCATAGTTCCTTGTAGACGACACAGGGTAAAGGAAAGGTCACTGCATGAAATGGGATAATTTCCGCTAACTGCTTTGCCAATTTTCCTTTTTTCATGTCCGAAGACCTCGACGACTTTACTACCTAGCGCTGCTGGCAGTGCTTACCGGTAAGATACGCGAAACATCATCGTGGCGTCATGTCATGTCATGGTGGCGTGGCTCCAACCAGATACCGTATTGGTTCTAATATAAGACGAGCTCTTATAGAAGACAGGTCCTAACAGAAGACGAGCGCCAAAAATTTCAAAGTTGACTTGTCACAGAGACGTGTTTAGAATACGTTTTAGGCCATACTATTCATTCTAGACGGGAACTTTTTATCAGTAAAATTTCGAAAAATTTTGCTAAATCCGCAGGGGGACCCTTGAGTACTTTCAAAAACCTCGAAAACTTGACCATCGAAAAATAGAAGACATCGTCTTATATTAGAACCAATACGTAGTGGTCTCTCCGTTCACTTGAAGATATTTGTTTAGCTCTGCGCACATGTTGATTCTAAGCTTGAAATGTTACGACTACTTCGCAGTAAGTCCAAGCGAGACGATACAGGTTTTAGAGGAATTTTTTAAGATCAAATTTCATTGGTTTTCGATGTGAAAATTACCCGCTGTGACCGAAGTTGAGCGAGCGCGTTTTACCGGAACGGGAAAATCATTGATCTCGCGACTTTTTGCTACCTTCGAAAACATGATGTTTAGCTACACCTTTGCCTTTGCCTTCTTTCCTAATAGTTCTGCTGATGACGTTCCTACAAGATTCCACATAACACGATGTGCGTACGTTCCACGTTTGAGCTCAAGCTTAAACCCCCACCGGCTGGCTGAGGAAGGTACTTACGATCGCGATACGGCGCACTATATTCGATCGGTTCTTTAAGTGCGTCCGCTTCTTGTACTTTTCTACTTCATTTCGCCATTGAGGGCCAAACCAGTGACTCCACTCTACTTTGCAACCCGGTAGGCCCACTTGAATCCGTAAACGTCATCAACCCCAACGTATTCACTTCTTCGCTACCAACGGGGCTCTGGTTATAAGGGACGTACAAGGACACTTTAAGGCTTCTGGGAGGACTGGATCAAGGGCCTTGCGCTGACCACGCCAGGTTTTTATTTTGGCAAGCGCGGATGTATTTTGCCAAACACTCTGGTCTTTATAATAAAAACCTCGTGATAGCATTGTATTCTAAGAAATACTTCCAGATGTGTAGAGTATACACGCTGTCTTAGCCGAATTACCTTCATTGGAATCAATGGATCATTGGCAAAATAGTGATCGCATACAAAATGTGCCCCGTCTCAGCCGGGCATTTTTGAAATTTATGCGATTCTAAAGGAGAAATTCAATTATTCTACAGCTGTACCGCATTTTTATTACACGAAGAAACGTACGTGCCCGAAATACATTTTCTCTTCAGTTTCACTATTGGGGAGGGCTTTTTTTCTTGGACGCAGTTTTTTCGGATTCCGGAAACAGAGACGCAGTTTTTCGTTCTACTTACAATTTCTCCCGTTCTCCCTTGAATGATTAAGGCCAGAAATATTCCGTCTATAAAGCTTTTGGTTGCTATGGACGAGCGGGTCGTTTTTCAGCTGAGCTTCTATAACATTCGAAAATATGGTGGTGCTTCCAAGCAACTCAAAGACCGAAATTTAATTTTACTTCTGCCTCTGTGTTAACCAACTTGTCTAAAACGAATCCATGGAAAGCCTATACTTTTTCGTACAACAATAACAGTGTTCGTATGCATAGAAATAGCCCGCCGATAGGCGCCACTAGAGCTAATTTTCACTATGAATGCCCAGTTTTTGCCCAAAAAGACACAAGGTCAGTGACCTACGGAAAGTCAGCGACCCGGAATTTTTTTTACTGACCTGACTTCAACGTCAAAATCAGTTCAGGTCAGACCAGAAGGCGAATAGAAACGCGGGTAGACGGAAGAACAAAATAAAAAACTATCAAAAAGAAAAATAGAATAAGATAGCAATCCGATGTCACTTAGGTTGCGGGCGGGCTGCCGTCTTCACTAATCCATCATGAGTTTGTCTCGGCGACGAGGCGGAAGTCCAGCCAGGTTTTCTCATGGAAATTGTTGCTGATTCGCTAAATACACTGTCAAGTTCAGTCCGCCGCCACTTAGTTACCACGCGCTCAATCCCACTATAAAATGAATGCTTACGAACTCGAAGAACGTGTCGAGCGTCAAATGGGCTAAGCGGAGTTCACACAAAACACTGATTTCTTACAGAAAGGATCCTATTAAGATTGGATTGAGATCAGGGCCGGGACGCCACCCCCGGAATCCGGGGCCAGGACGCCGCAATCCTGTACTTGAGATACGTTATCTCGTATGGATGCTCGAGAGTGCGGCTTTCGAGAGTGCGGCTTTCGAGAGTGCGGCTTTCTAGAGTGCGCCTTTCATGAGTGCGGCTTTCGAGAGTGCCAATTAAAGAGTGCGGCTTTCGAGAATGCGGCTTTCTAGAGTGCGCCTTTCATGAGTGCGGCTTTCGAGAGAGAGCGCCAATTAAAGAGTGCGGCTTTCAAGAGTGCTAGGTGACTTTCTAGGCATATATATTCTTATTTTGTACCTATCGGTTAGTAATGTTTGGAAGGGCACCGACCCGGCCGCGGTGGCGCAAGTGACAGGCACTATCCGGTGGCGCCCACGGATGGCACTACCGGGATGGTGCCCCATAATAACACATAATAGTCCATCTCGAGCACCTCGACGTGTGCAAGCGATGCGTGTAGGCCTCGATGTAGTGTGTTTTTCATAAGGACTTTGCTGCTCTCGCGGCTTTGAAATGTATCCAATCAGGCTTAGTAGTAGGAGTCTCCTCAAAAGCCTCATATACTGCGGCTCGGGATAGGCGGGGAGGAGGGGCCGCATTGCGAGCACGCGAAGCGTGCGAACGATGCGTGTGCTTGCTTAGGCTTAGACACAGGAATATTTGTATCCCTTTGTATTGCTGCAGGTTTAGGCTTAGGCACATATAGCTTCTCTTAGGGCTTAGTAATAAATACTACGCGGCTCAGTAGCCTCACACGCAAAAGCCGCACTCTCGAAAGGCGTACTCTCGAAAGCCGCACTCTCGAAAGTCGCACTCTCGAGAGCCGCGCTCTCGAAAGCCGCACTCTTTAACTGGCACTCTCGAAAGCCGTACTTTCGAAAGCTGCACTCTCGAAAGCCGCACTCTTTAATTGGCACTCTCGAAAGTCGCACTCTCGAAAATCCGCTTCAGTTATCTAGACGTGTACATGCGTTAGAATGGCACCGCGTCATTAGTCAACCGCGTTTGAGTCGACTTGCATATTCCAGTTTTCGGTGAATGTTTTCCATGGGCCGAATTTTTTGTGTATGTCGGTTGCTGTCTACCTGATAGCTGACCGAATAATTAAATTAGTTAATTGTTTGTTCGAAGACACACATGGCTTTGTAAAATCTTGGGACGTGATCATCAGCTAAATTAGCGGAGCGAGTACAAACAAAGCACGTGCACGATCAGGTTTTTGAATTGCCCGTTTATCACTCGGGCCCGTTTTTTATTTCGAGTCGGCGGTGACGTCCACGTAAGGAAAGTCATGGAACAGAGGTTGAATCAAGCATACTGAAACCTTGCTTTACTGATTGTCGAGGCCACCAACGAGTGCTTGGAGCAAATGCCTGCTCGAACTCACCATTTTTCTAACAGATCCAGCGGCTTTTGCAAGTTATATCGAGCCGGAGAAATTTGTGAATAAAATGGGGGTTAAAGAAAAGCCCGTAGCCCGCCTATGCTCGCAATCGCTTGAGCGACTGGCTTGTAAGGCCTCGCCCCAAATACATGTTATAGATTTAGGTAAGTGGCGTGTAGCCATTGATCTGCTCCGCTTCCTTTATGGAACTGTAGTTCGTGCTCCGCCAATTTCAACGAGGCCGCGCAACCTAATGTCAAATCTTCTTGTTTGTCAGATGACATAGGTTAACAGAAAAAGCGAGTCAACGGAGCCGACCTAAGAAAGCGAGGGCGTTCCAGGTTTTGCGTCTACTAGTGTACTGTATAAAAACCACTCTTGCGTTTGCTCGTGCTATTTCGGCTCGATATTATGTTCGCCGCCAAACTTGCGAAGAACGCTCGATAAGCACCCATTATCGTGATTTTAGAAAATGTCGGAAGACGATGCGATCGCTTACGTGCTCACTTGCCCGCGGC
>JNEY01000285.1:109448-124444 GCA_020875895.1 Aphelenchus avenae
CAGTTGCGGCTTAAAGAGTCAGCAACGCGGTTTTTCTCGCCCTTGATGTACTCAATCTTGAGCTTATCGTCATTGCAGTATGGCTGAATTTCATCGGCCCAACGCAAAAGGCGGTTCGACAAATTAGTCTGCTTGAAAAGGTAGACCAGTGGTTGATGGTCGGTACGAACGATGATGTGCGCGTTGGCGACAAAGTACTTGAATTTGCGCAGTGCATAAACGAGAGCGAGCGCTTCTAGATGAGAAATAGCATACTTGCTTTCAGCGCTAGAAGTGCACTTAGATGCGAAGGCAATTGGATGCTCTTTGCCGTCCGAGCCGATTTGAGACAGGACTGCACCAACGCCATCCTTGCTAGCATCAGTATACCGTAAAAGCTCTAATAGAAGACGAGTCCTAATAGAAGACGAGCCCCAATAGAAGACGAGCGCCAAAAATTTCAAAGTTGGCTTTCTACAGAGACATGTTTAGAATGCGTTTTAGGCCATAACTATTCATACTAGACGAATACTTTTTGTCAACAAAATTTCGTAAAATTTTGCTAAATCCATAGGGGGAACCCTTTACGACTTTTACGAAACCCTCGAAAATTTGACCATCGAAAAATAGAAGACATCGTCTTATATTAGAACCATTACGGTACAGTAAGAAAGGCCGAGAACCGGTCATTGCGGATTCTATGTCCGGCTGAATGAGAACGGGAGGAGACGACATGGCGAGTTTCATCTCGTCGAACGAATTCTGTTCGCGATCAGTCCACTGCCATCCATCAGACTTTGTGATGTCGCGGAGTGGTTTGGACTTTTGAGAGAAGTTCCGCACAAACTTTCTGTAGTAGTTGCAGATGCCGAGGAAGGACCTGACGTCAGTTTGCGACATCGGTACAGGAAAGTTCAGGATCTTCTCGATTTTAGCTAGGTCCGTCCTCAGGCGTTCAGAAGAAATAACGTGACCGAGGAATTCAGTCTCAGTCGTGAGAAACGCGCACTTGCTCGGTTTGAGCCGCAAGTTATACTCGCGCAACTTCTGAAAGACGCGTTCTAGCACTTCAAAGTGTTCCTCTAGGGAATCGGTCGCGATCAGGATGTCGTCCAGGTAGATGTAGACAGTTTTGCCTAGATCCTCGGCAAATAACTTTTCCATTGCTCGCTCAAACTGGCCCGGAGCCGTGGACAAACCGAAAGGAAGAACGTTGAAGTGATAATGTCCACCCATGGTGGAGAAAGCAGTGTATTCTTTGGCGCGTCAGTGAGCGGAATCTGCCAATAGCCACTGTGAAGATCACACGTAGTGAAGAACTTCTTGCCAGCTAAGCTTTGTAGCATCACGTCGATGTTGGGCATAGGCCACTGAGAGAGCTTGATCGCTCGATTGAGCTTTCTGTAGTCGATGCACATACGTAGTGATCCGTCCTTCTTGCGGACTAACACGACGGGACTAGAGTACTCACTGGAGCTGTGACTGATGACTTCCATGGCCAAGTATGTGCGCAACATTTCCGTGAGAGGTTGACGATAACCAAGCGGAACAGGACGACCAGCCATGCGGGGAAGGTCTTTCTCATCCTTAACCACGATGTCGTGCTCATACAGATTTGTGGTGCCCAATTCAAAGTCACTGAGCGCAAACCGGTCGTTGAACCGCAAGAACAAGTCAAAAGCGCGCTGACGGTACTCTGACAAAACCGACTTGTCTGAGGAATTAGCTAGGATTTTCTCGAAAATTTGACTAGCACGTTCCTGAGCACTCATCTGAGCAGTTGCGAGGTTGCAGAAAGCAGCGTCCAGCGGAGCATCCACATTCTCGGGGGTCAGGTCAAGCTGTGAGCTCAAGCAAGCACGACCAAGTACTGCGCTCTTCATTAAGCAAAGCGTTGTGTTGCCCTGGTTAACGACGGGCACAACTACATGACCATGGCGGTTCGTGGAGAGAAAAGCTGCGCTACCACCAAGTTTCTTCTCGCCGAGGAACGCAACAACCGTTCCTGGAGATTCGCACTGAAGCACCACGTTTTGTGTACTTCCAGGACCTACATAGCAACTGTGCTTAACGCGGACTTCTGACCACTTCTCTTCTCGAGCAGTAATGGCCATCGCAAATTTGACCGACTTCTGCGGCTTAGGCTTTTCGACAGTAGGTGTCGAGGGTGCCTTCGAAACCTTGGATGTCTTACGTTTGCGGTTGCGCTTTCGCTTTGCCGGAGTAACAACAGCCTCTGCAACTACATGTGGTTCACGCAAGCGCTGAAGATTAGACCAGAGTGCAGGACTCTTGAACAAGACTGGAGTACCGAGTACGACGTCGTGCGGCGCATTGTCCTGTACTAAGAACATGTAGCGTTCACCTTTGCTGTCGCTCTCTGACAGACGCAGGTCACAGACAACTCGACCACGAAAGGGAATTGCGTTTCCTGAGGCATCCTGAACAACAACATTTGGCGGCTGGCCGGGGTAAGCAGGCAAGTCGAAATGCTTTATCTGCTTAGCATTCGACGACTCGCAAAGAGATTTGTAGGTGGACGAGCGGACAATGTTGACCTGTGAACCTGAGTCATGCAGAGCATCAACTTTGTGACCGTTGAACACGATAGGAGCAACTGCAGCGGGTCCGATCACCTGAATGCTTTCCGACTCCACAGTTTGAGCTGAAGCCGTGAAAGACTTGCAAAAGACGGTGCCGCTAGAAGCGACGACGGTAGACGCATTGGATTTAACATGAGCGGCCTTCAAATGCGGGTACTTCTTGAAGCAACGTGCCTCAAAGTGTCCTGTGGCGTTGCAGTGCGAACACTTGCTGCCGCGGTTAGCGAACTTATTGTTCGGACCGATAGGTGTAAAGTTAGCATTGCCACTTGGGTGGTTACCAGAGGACGCGGAATTGTGCGCAGGATAAGAATGGTTTTGTGGCGCAGGAGGAGGAGTTGTACTTCCGTGCGCGTTACCGGACGGTGCATTGGAGTGAACCTTTGATGGTTTCGTAGTATGCGCGCGGGCACCTTGCTGTTGGAACTTGTCCACTGATTGAGACTTTTGCTCGTATGTGAGAACCATGCGCCGCAGTCTGTCATACTTAGCAGCCGCTGATGGTGCACCTTCAAGCGCATACTCAAGCTGCAGAAGCAAGTCCTTTTCGCGAATACTACCGCGCAAAAGATCGTGCTTAATCAGTGCCACGTACTCAGCATCGGCTTCCTCAAAAGCTGTGGACACACGTGACTCGAAGAGCGAGATAAACTCAGAGTAGGTTTGGCCTTCGCGAATGCGCATGCTCATGGCACCGCTACGACGCATTGATTTAGCTAGATCCGTGTTATCAGACATTTTGTTTCGCATAGCGTCGTACAACTCGTCAAAAGAGATGCGCGGACGCTCTCGCAGAACATTCTTGTACTCTTGCAATGGCCTACCAGTAAGGTACTGACCTAGGTCTCGCACTCGTGTCTCATCAGAGCTGCTCGCATAACGGCACGCAAACCCACGGGCCCAGTCGTCAAAAGACTGACCATCCTGCTTACGGTTACCACTGAAGAAGCTTAGTGGAGGAAGCGACGGCTTAGTCAAGGCCTCTTTGAATGTACTTAGGAGTAGTGCCATAGCGTCTGTACCTGTTGGCGGTGGCGGCGGAGGAGCCGACGTCTTCGGAGGATCCGCTGACGAATCCGAGCTGCTGGAGTCGTGCTTCGAGTGATGGTCGGACGCCTTAAAACCTGAGTTGATTTTTGAATCGGATTCCCCAGAGGTACCTCCGTCGGTGTCCTTCTTCTTGAACGCGTCGCGGAGTTCCTTGACCGTCTGCGAGAGGAGCTTGACGCGGTCGACCTCGGCGCTGAGTTCGACGTCTTTGTAGCTGAGTTGAGCTTCCAGCAGGCTGATGCGGCGTTCGCACTCGGTGTGATCCTGCAAAGAATCGGCATTAGTTAACCGTCGCTGCAAATCGTCAATCTTCGAGTTTTGAATGGCTGTTGTAGTTACGAGTTCATGCGCCTCTTTTTGGAGGTCGGTGGGGTCGCAGTCCAATACTGTGCTTAAGCTATCGCATAGGCGGAGGTACTGATTTAGCTCAACAATGCGCTTGCTTTTGTCCATGGTTTCCTCATGTGCCGCTTTGAGTTGCTTTTCTAGGGAGACTACTTTGAGTTCTAGGGTCCCAAGATCCCCTTGGAGCTTTTCGTAGTTAAGGGAAGGGTTGGGAATGCCAAACGTACTGCTTGAAGTGGCCGGTGGGTCCCACTCCAGAGACGCCCTGTTAAAGTCAAGCCTCTCACCAAATGTACTTCCTGCATGCTTTTGGTACCTGCTTGCAAAACTGCCCTCAAATCCGTCAACCGACGCTGCGACCTTCCTCTGGAGGAAATCCAATTTCTCATCCATGAGTTGGGAAAATTCCGATTTGCCGTGGCTATCCTTGGCTAGTTGTACCAGGGTTTCCAAAGAGTCAACCAATTCGGTGACCAAATTTTCGCGAATGTCCCGGGTACTGACCTCTGTAAAGGGCCTACCTACCGGTTCGTGGTCCGGTTGCTTAGCAGCTAGCAATTCTGCTAGTGGTGCAGAAAGAGCCTCCTTGATCAATGGTCTATAGGCCGTAAACTTTTTTGTTATGGCGCCCTTAATTTTGCTGTCCGGTACCACGGCTACGATGTCGCACCGCAGCTTTTCGATGTGCGGCTCGATCGACGTCCATACCGTTTGAGAAACCGTCGTTGAGCCGTTGTCTTCGTTGCCGAGATCCATTTGGTCGTCGGTTCCAGGCATCGTGAAGCACCGGTCGGAAGTTGAGGCTGCTTCTGGACTGCGCAGAGAACGTGCCAGCGATGCAACTCTAAACAACGAAGAGTTAATGGCTGTAGTAT
This sequence comes from Aphelenchus avenae, assembly GCA_020875895.1. Lineage (NCBI taxonomy): Eukaryota > Metazoa > Nematoda > Chromadorea > Rhabditida > Aphelenchidae > Aphelenchus > Aphelenchus avenae. Next base: position 114,301 of record JNEY01000285.1, read on the forward strand.
ACGAATTCACAACAAGGAAATGCGCTTACGAGTCGGAAAATTCAAGGAAATTTTCACTTGGTTTGATGCCAGAAAGCTGATGAACTTATCAGCACAAAAGTAGCGTTTGCTTGCCACGAAATTGAGAGCTTTCGTCTCGAAATGGAAGTGCCGAAATTTCGTTCTAATTCCGGTAAAAGTCGACAATTTTGTCTTTGGAGAAAGAGCTGGAGATTTTGCAATCTCAAAGGAATCCTTAAGCTGAAAAATTGCGCAAAACTGGTGGCTCAGTTTTGTCTAGCTTGTTACGCCGGCCCAGAGTCACTCATGTGGGTAACGTCGTGCTTGCTAGGATATATAAGTCGCTAAAGCGAACCTAGAATATAGCAGCACACACGGTTCCTTGTAACAGCAATGCGCAATTCTTTATAGCAAACGGATTCCGAAAGTAGGCACAATGAAAGTAAAACACGGCAGCAAAGTAGGACACGGTAAGGAAATGTAGAGAGAGAAAATGTAGAAGGTGTTGACGCTAAGAAGCTGAAGACTCGACTGAAAATCGACGGCTCTAGGCCCAAAACTCACCTTTTTGGGCTACCATAATCCAATGCGTGCGTATGCGGGATCAATATCCGCTGCACTTCCACTAAGGCTTGAGAGGCATTCTCAATGTGGCAGCACATCGCGGATCGCAGACCGTCAGGTCCACGACCCACGAGGCCGCACTGACTAGGATTTGAGAAATGGCGTCCTTGTTGACGCATCGACCTGCGTGCGCATTCGCGTCGGGTCCCTTCGTGCTGGGACCCGCACGCTTCGAACGGCAAATTGCCGACAAAAGTCCGTCTTTTGGAAAGTGAATGGCGCTGTCGCCAACAATGTAATGATTACATATTTGTGGATGGCCCCTTACCATCCCCCCGTCTCGGGTGTCCTAGGTACGCCACTGATCTGTTACGTTCGACTGGGAAGTTTGCTGCCACAGGTTTCGCCTGAGACTTTCGCTCAGCGTCTCTGCGGCCAGAGACACCTTACTTACCGCAAGCATTGTGCTTCAAAATCAAGTTGGACTTGGGAAATTGACTGAGCTAAGGTCTGGGACTCTGAGACCTAGCCGACTGTAAGCTAGGATAGTGAAGGTGTTCGCCAAAACCTGGGGAAGGACTTGGGGAAAGGCAAGTGTGGAAGTTATTGTTGGGATTCTGGGAATCGCCAACCGGAGAGACATCGTCAGTCGGAAAGCCGCTGAGTACCTGTTCGTTGAAGGGAATCGAGAGTGATTCAAGGTGAAGCAGAAGTTCGAGGCTTCTGCGACTTCGGTGATATTGCCTTGGCACGACCTTTATGGGCCCGGGTCGTTGCTAAGAGGATAAATCGCTTCCAAAACACTGCAATTAAACACTGCGCACACTCTTACTGAGGCTATTGGTCTGGGATCAATAGGGGCTCAGGGATTTTTCTTGGAGGCACGCGTGTCCTTTTGTAGGAAGGCCATATTGGAGGTTTCCAACCCCCAAGGACGTCGCAGCACAATCATGTTATAGAATTTTTGTTCTGGCTAATCGCCAGAATTGGTCATTCTAAAGTTTCGGGAAATAACACGTTAGTTATAAAAAAAAGTCCGGTTCACTAATAGGAAAATATGCGGCTATTGAAGGAAAGCGTGCGATGCCTTTTGTAAACCACGTTGTTAATGACCTCGTGTGAACATGGACCCAAGGATAAGTGAATTGTTATTCCAAGCTTTTATTTTTGCCCTGCTGCGTAAGTTGTGGAAGTCGCAAAAGCCCGACGACGAACTTATGCGCTTTATACGCACGATATCCGTCTGAGGGTCACCGACATGCTCATTCGTCGTTTGCGCAACGCGGCGCAGTGATGACCGACGATCATCGGCGCGTTCGCCTTTTCCCTCACTTGCGCAAGCGCTGTATCATTGATTCATTGGACCCTGTGTCTCGCATTGTTTGAGCGCCACTTATTTTTCCTTTGCTTTTCAGTGCGTTGAAATCTTAGTTATGCGAATCTTTGCCTTAGCTAACAGTGGTTTGCAAACCATCATTTTGTCAAAATAGAATATTCGGCATACGCCTCATACTTTAAAAGCTGTCGCAGATGCAGATGCTGGTACGGAGGAATGCAGTAAAGATGGACGCATGCGTGATCTCGATTATAGATTTCTCTTTAAGGGGACCATACTTTTCTAAGCAGGCGTCGTCCAAAATGTGTCGCTTTGTACCCAAACTCGAAAGTGCGCCGTTGACTAATGGTCCTAAGTTAGTAATATGTGCGCCTGCGCGCTAGGCATCTAGGAATTAATGACCACGTCTCATAAATGGTGTTTGCGTGGTCGATCTTTTTTTTGATTTTGCTGCCTTTTTGATCTTTGTCCAAACGTTAGCTCGTAGTCGTTGAAACTGGTCGTACTTTGTCACTTTATACGCGTTGTGCAGTCAAGCGACACAGACAGACCCTGGTTGTAAGTTTGCAAAAGGTGACCGGGAACAGTCACCACACGGCAACTGCCGAAGCAGTCGGCACCCAACACGACGATAGCAGTAACGGCGAAATAGGTTTTGGTGGACTTAAACGATCCGACTAGCAAACAAGCGACCGGTGAAAGGCTTCGGAAGTAGCCAAGCGGCCTAAATTCGTGTAAAGAAAGCGAACCGTCGCACAACAGAAGGTGGAGATGGCTAGGACTTGGCTGCCAGGGGCGTAGCGGAGGTGGGGTAGGCGGGGAGGGGGCATGATTCTACCAACGTGGCGCTTGTTGATGGTTATGCTCGATAATACGTACCAGGTTTTAATAATGCAGATGTACACAGCTTAATGAAGTTACTGACTGGAGCAATTTCCGCTATCACCTGGCCGCTTTTGACAATGCATGCCTTGATCCTCTTTAGATCTTCCTGGCCGTACATTTCGACCAAACCGTAAGAGTGTGTACATTGTCCATGTGCATTCCAGCCCAGATTACATGCTAATATGTATGACCCGCAATATTGCTATTGAACCCGTCCCTACCTTTTCCAGCCAAATTGGAAACGTCTATAGAGCACGATAACGGTTTAATAAAAGAGGGTCCAAGCTTTGACGAGCTTCCAGATGAGGCAGACGAAGCAAGCTGCTTGAAAACTTTTGTTTCTTTTTGGCTTTTCTGTTAAAGCAAAGCATTGCTTGCCACATCTTCGCCAGTGGGCTGTTAAAAGAAACCAGCAGTTTTGAAGGAGCCGCATAATTGCGAAAAAGGCCAACCAGTATGCTTTGTTTACTTTGAAATTTAAGCAGTTAATATTTTAATACCCACGACTAACTGGAGCAACGCCAACCTTGTTTTCATCAAACGCCAAGTCGAGAAGGTGCTCATAAGCTGCAGCAGGCTTCTCTTTGTTGGTTTTCTCAAAGTTAAAACCGAAGACTGAAATACCCTATTAGAACTGTAACATTAAAATTGCGAAGCGATAAATGAAAAAAAAGATAGCTGAAATTTTCTGAAGCTGAAATTTATTTCAGCAAGGGTAACTTGGCACAAGCAGTCTAAATACATTGCGGAACCGTTACGGCTATGTACTCCACAGGTGATATATATCAAGTAGATTTTTTGTAAAGTTTTTATTGTAATCATAGTGAACAACTGCCTTTGGGAGCGTTTTGATGCGGGCAGCAAAAAAGGTACATAAAATTGAATTTTGCCTAAAAACCGATAACTGACAGTAAAGGTTGCATACGAATAACGGACGCAACAGGTTTTACGATCCCAGTGGCCAGTGCCTATACCTCCGACGTCAATTTTACGCATCTGCCTACTTTTTCCGTACATAACGCCATGTCCCGAGCTCCATGCCGTCCTCACGCCTACGGACGAGCTCTGTGTGTTGAACATTGCAACAGCGATATTTGTGTGTAGGGCCTGGAGAGGTCCTGGTGCCAAATTATCGTCGTTCGAGGGCATCAAATCGGCTTCATATCGTAGAAGAAATCTTAAGCATGGTCAGGCGATCATTCATCTTTTTGTTTAATTTGGACTTGCTTAAAACATAACTTTCCGTCGAACTTCCAATTAAGCACAACTAACGATTTGCAGTACACACAGCATTACGTAAACATTAATACGCTCGTGTTCCGTTGTTTTCTCTCTACTAAGTCCTGGTGCTTTTTTCGAAAAGCAAGTGAATTATGGAAATTTTTTGTCTCCCTGACCTTTTCGTCTTTGTGCTCCCAGCTTCTAACTTCTCTACAAGTGCGGAAATGAGGCGCAGTTCGAAAGCGCTGCGTCAAGCCGATACCTGCGAGTCATGCAACACCGAGGCTCGTCGGCTCGTCGGCGCCCTTGACATGACGCTTGCGCGGTACCGCGCAACGATGAGCGGAAATATTCGTCGCAATCCGATTTGCCTACCAATTCCATTTAATTTTAGCTCTGGTTACTCAACAGTTTAATTTCTTTGTCATTTTCGGGTCCTATGTTGCGAATACTTGTCAATGCGAGAAGCGCTGGCTTCTATCCCTGCAGAGCATGCGGTTAACCGCAAATAAGCATAAGGGATAGATGCCGGTCAGGTTTTGTTTTTATTCATATTACGCGTCGGCGTGTGGACGCTGAATAAAATTTTTACAAATAGTCCGACGTAGAGAAGAAGAGAACCAAGGCAGGGGAAATTGCTTCGAAATGATGTCGATCACGTACCTCCAGGTTTCCTATCAGAACGCTGAAATGAAAATAAATTGTTATATAGTGCCGTAAATTCTCGGTTGCACCAAAAAGCAAGTAGGCTTCTGTCGGTTTTGGCAATTATTCAAGGTCCACGACCTCCCTTTTGTTTTTTTGCAAACTGTTTTAAAAAATTGTAGAAACGTACTGCAAAAATTGGAATCGTGCCGCATACATCTCCTGATGCAGATGCTTAGCAATAGCTAGCCCGGCCTTACGGTCCTGTCAAGGCCAGGTTTTATTATGTTTATCGTCTGCGCATCGTTCAAGGTTTGCTCGGCTGAATGACCCAAAAGACCATCTCATAAAGCCCGCGGATGCTACCCGTAAAAGGCTAGCGTTTGTATCTGTGGCTACGTTCTTGCTTTCTGAAGATAGCCTGTCGACATGCGACGGCACTGGTTGTTGGAGTATTTGAACAAAAGGCCAGACAGGTTTTATGTCGCTTTAAAATGACCCAAATGGCTGCCGGGCTTAAGACTTTAAAGCCTTCTTCATCGTTTACAAAAAAATTTTGTGGCGTGCGTTCCGGAACAAGCGAAGAGAGCACATAGCAATGCGCAAAATTATTTCCCTCAAAACGGATGGTTCAAAGAAAGCGCCGTTTCGGGTGCGTTCCGTGCAATTTTTAGTGCGAACGGGCAAGGCTGTGCTTTGATAACAAAAGAACGGAAAACGGTACCGGGTAACTACAACGGAACGTTTTGTTATGACGACGAAAAGAACAACACTACTATAAACATAAATCCGGTTTGTTTATGGCAGTGGGTAATGACAACACGAAGTAGCGTCCGTCGCTCCAAATTACAAGTTTATCTGCTGATAATGACCGTCTAAGGCGAAATCAAGCTTCTGGGACTATCCGGCGAATGATTATGAGCTGATCGTTAGGTTCTGTTTTTTTTTGTGAAAAATTGAATTTTTCACGGGCCATGATAAAATGTGGCGCTTTTTTCAAGCGTAGCGGGTGTATGATTTGCTTTTTCAGTATGAGATGTCCTCAGTGTCTGTTGCAAATGCTTGCCATTGCAGTCCTCGGGTAATGATCCCTGGCCTGAAACCTTCTGGACTATTAGTTGAAGCGCCGTGACTTGGTCTAGGTATGTCCCATCAGCCATAAATCGCGTTTTGCTTGCGCATTCGACCTATACACAATGTGAAAATGTTTTTGTGCACAATAAATGATACCAAACGAGTAAACTACACGACGGATATAATGGTATAAATATGGCGGTATGGAGCTCTTTATGCTAATTTGCTTGGAAAAATTAAGTTAAAAAATTAGCACGCGGTCGCGTTGCTAACAGCAAAAACTTGGAACTACAACACTCACTGCGCCACATCTCGGGCGAAAGGGTTAGGCTATGGTTATGTTTTATTTTTTACGCTGAAAAATCTAGGCTATTTTTAAGATGTCTGTTAAGAGCATTGATGGGAACGTGCGCAATGACGTTTTCCCTTTGACGCCATGAGTAGTTCCACGCATATTGGGAATTCAGGTTTTTAAATGATGCAGTGATACGGCATTATCATTTGTTGGTTTGATAATAAAAAACATGTCTAGTGAACGTAGTTCCTGAAACCACTGGGTTCGGTGACGTGCCGGTGCATACTACGATATGCTCCGGCGTATAGATCGAAAAAGACCCCCGCGTTCCAATCCCCCATCATGCTCTGAACCCCCGCGTACCGTTTGCCCGTGTTTGTTGAAAAGGAAACCGATGCCATAGCGGAACGGATAACATAACGACCATTAGTGCAAATGGGAATGTGTGCAGTAAACTTCGCGGACATGGAAAAAGTTACACCGTGCAAAATTTGGTAAGTGCCTGGTCCCTCACCCGGGTCCGGAGAAACGGGGATCTAGATCGCTCCAGTAAGTTTCGCCCAGCCTTGACACATGCCCGCGGAGCTTCGGTCAACCGATTCCATACAGATTCCATTCGTTTCACGCTACGGGCTGCACCTTGAGAACCTAGTGAGTTCCGTTTCTAAAAAATCAAAGACACGCTAGTAATCATGTTGGATCGGCATGAAAAAAAACAGCTAAAAACGATAACTCTAGCCCTTGCCCACCAAGAACTTGCTTATTGGACTACGCTTTGTCTCCTCGTCCGCCACTCTCCCGCCGTGGAAACCGCTCGATCCAACAGCAAACGGAATAGGTAAGCATGCCGTTTTCGGTCATTTCTTAGTTGTTGGATTCCAGCGGGAAACTGGAATCTTGCCATTAAAAGTCGTTTTCCTAAAGTTTTGATCTTTATGATCCACTGGACATGTTCAGCACTGGACATTGGAGCTGGGCGACCAACGTTTCGGCACAAAACGTTTCGGCACAGATACATTTCGGCATAAATTTGTTTCGGCACATATACGTTTCGGCATAAATTTGTTTCGGCACATATACGTTTCGGCATAAATTTGTTTCGGCACTACTACGTTTCGGCACCAACGTTTTTTTCTACCGTGCACGCGAAGATCGCACTCCCTGCCGGGGTTGCCAAAAGACTGGTTCACGTTTTCCAGGCGGTCCCTACACTCCAGGGCTTACGCATTGAAGCCGTAAGCGTGCCGAGTGAATATTTATTGTACTGCCGAAAGTAGTAGTACCGAAACGGGGTAGTGCCGAAACGTATGTGCCGAAATGTAGTAGTGCCGAAACGTATGGAACACTTGGAGCCAAATGGAAAATAGGTAACAAGGTTTAGCAAATACTTACTATATGTTTCGCGTGCTTCTCAGTCAGCGCCCTGAGCGTACGTATGCTTATATTTAGGAAAGTTTTTAATCATGCAAAGCGGCAAAGGTGCTTAAAGTGGCTTGCTTTGGTCGGCTAAGTTTGTTCAGCAAGCGGCAAGCACGACCTCGTTCGGAACGAAATTCTCAACACGATGTTGGTTTGACGCTTGTCCTTGTCTTCCTTTCCCTTACCCATAGCAAGTCCTCCGGTCCAGACAAAGACATGGACGAACCCTGTCGAGCGATTTTTTTTAAAAAAAAAAATTCAATCCACGGACGCTAAGGAATCAGGTTTTCAACGGGTAAAGTGCATTTGGTTTTATGTTAACCACAATGATTGCCAGATGACTTAAGTTTAAGGATTCGGAGCAAACTTCGTCTCCATCGAAAATATGAAGAAGAAAACTTCACGTTAGCGCATTCACGCATTGAAACTGCCGTTAGAGCTTCACAGGCGTGCCTGACCATTCATTCTGATATGATTTCTCTTTTTTGTTGCTACAGATTGGATGCTTGCGACTTACTGAAGCGTAAAACAGGCAAAATGGTGAAGGGAGTTCCTATTTTGTCACTAATTCTGGCCTTATATGTTTCATCTTTATGCACGTAAGGAATATGCCTTGACGAGCTCTCAAATCCGAAGCAGGTTTTAATTGTGCCGATCAAGGTGCTAGCGCAACATACTCCTGCTGCAGTTCTTGTTCGAATCTCGTCTTCCACCCGATCCTGGACGCGGTTCGCTTGGTCTGACTGAAATTTCTTTGGCGGTTGGCGCACCGCTAAAAGATTGCCTGTCGCGCTGAAAGTCGTGGGGATGACCTCGACCCGCGCTTGCGCATTGCGCCCAGAAACGGTACGCCGAGCATTCAATGATCTGCTCACTTACGCCGCGACCTGCGTGTTTGGCTGGTTCGTTCCACTAGAACGGCTCATTCTTCTAGCACACATGGATCTTTTTGAATTGTTTGCCCTCCGAGTCGTACAGTATCATTGTTCGTTGAAATGGTATCATCCAGTCCCTTGTCAAATTTTACACGCTTTATTACACAAGACCTCGACGACGCAGTTCAGCAACAGGCTTTACAGTAGAAAGAAACAAGTCGAATACCATACCAATAACCAGGCGTGTTTAGAAGTGCACTAAATGGACGCATCCTCGCGGATTAAAAAAAAACCACCATGATTAGCGTCGCCGCAGTCATAACTTCCGGCTCTGCACACCCGTGTACCACTATGTAGCTAGATTTTTAGAACATTTGATAGGCAAAGTAGTCATGACGTAGAACACCGGTACAAGACTTAGTGTGCGCACGTACTTAACTTATGCATCTGCGCGGAGCGGACTGGCTTCAACATAGGATGCAATCTAGTATGTTCTGCAACACCTAACCGAGACTGATTTTTAGCGACTGTTTATTTCTGTTGTACTTGTGAACATTCATGAAATCCGCTTGTTATTTATGAGTTCTTGGCTGAAGCAACGGCTCAAGTAAAAGTAGTGATAGTGCCGGTACTCTTGCTGGGCGCTAATTTCTTGTAACAGTGAATTAAAATAAAGGTCTTTATGCGCTTATAGACGTCCCTGGCTGCGTGTCACAATGCCAGACTCGGACTTGACACACGCCAAGATCAATGGAGAACGAGGTCTTTTTGAAAAACCGCGGGTGCGTCGGCGGTTAGTTAAGTTAAGTGGGCCTGCCTGACTAGGCCGTGTTCGGCCAAATATAAAGACACTGATCATTGCTCCGGCATGCTTCAGCTGAGAAACGCTTGACCAGGTTTTTTAAAAAAAGTTCTTTTGAAAAAATGAATAATATCTACATAATGAAAAGGTATTCATGTAACCCTGGAAACATATCACTGGATAGGAATCAGGTTTTGACAATTCAGCGCCAGTTTTCCTGTACTTCGTTCACCTGACGTTTTATGACGTCTGTTTATCGCTATTAATTCGTTGAATCTGCACAGCTTGCACGAACTGATGGCTGAACGACCGTCTCCTTCGGAGGGAAATGACACGATTAATTCTATGGTATGTTGAGTTTGGCCTGTCAAAACTACCAGGTGTAAACAGCTAAACGTGGGGAAACTTCCTCTTTCCAGATTCGCCAGTTTTTTTTGGTCCCGGTGCTGTTGCCGAAGTAGAAAAGCTCTTCGACGCCGGTATTTGTTTTTTTCCTCACAATTTGTCCTTAAGGTGCTTGATAATTCTCGTTACACTCTCGGTATCCAAGCGATGGCGCTACTGCTAATTACCCACAGATTTTATGCGATTTACCCACAGATTTCGCGTACCCACTAATTTGCAGCGATGTATCCACAGATTTCAAAAACCCACAAATTTGCAGCGAAGTACCCACAGATTTTAAAAATTACTAATATTCCTCGCTCGTACCCCCTCACTTAAGTGTGATCGTCGAAATAAGCCTTGTAGATAAGTAGACTGACCTAGAGTCTTGCCGGCGCCTACGCCGCCGCGTAGCTATGTCTAAGCCTAAGCTTAATCCGGTTTAGCTAGTGAGTTTCAAGACTTTTCTGTGGGTAACAAACTAAGCCGGGGTTGGTAGTACGGGACCCTTACCTATTTTTTCGGCGCCGACCTTCGTCGGGCGCCGAAAAGATGCCTTGGTAGTTATCCGAAGTCTCGTTTGTTCGCCCCACAGCGGTATTTAACACTGATTTCGGCGTGTTTATACCCAATATAGCCCGCCG
>JNEY01000286.1:7204-35210 GCA_020875895.1 Aphelenchus avenae
CGTGTGCGCGCAGCTAAGTGAGCGTGGCCGCCGTGGCCCCCTCTTGGCTGCGCGCACACATACCTACTTAGCGCGGAGGCAAGAAGGATAAGTCCCTCGTGGCGTCCCTTGCCCCGCACCACACGCCATGTAGCCTACGCACACCCACACTCACACCCACTCACACTCACACCCACCCACCCACTCTTAGCACGCACGCACGCACGCACACATGCACACTTAGGCATAGGCTTAGCGGAGCAGCAGCAGCAGCGGCGCGCGCTCCACCTTTAGGCTTACAAAACCAATCAATAAATTTGGCGCAAAAATGGAGATGCAACTACTTTCGGGTCTTAAGAAGCCCAAAAATTTACCTTACTTTACCCGGAAATAAACCGCTTTCTTACCGGAAGACCAAAAGGGTTAAGAACCGAATATTTTATTTTTGAAGTGGAACGGCAGCAAATTGCAAATGGCAACAAACGCGACGAACTTCTGAGAGGTATGCTGGATACACACTCAAATCTGCTGACCTCCGACACTACTTTAGCAACGGATGGACGCCAGGTCGTTTGCGACAAGCAGTGCGGAACCCAACGCCCGGCGTGGTTTTAGCACAAGTTACGAAACCTTTTAAGGGCGGCGGGCGAAGTCACTGCGTCCGCTGGCTGCAAAGGGTGCTTCGAGGCTTAGCGGGGGATCGGAATCGCGGTTTCTCGAAAAAGCGCATTACGTAGCGTTTTATGAGGCAACTGGGGTGCACCTTACGAAATTATCCGTCGTTTACTTCGCCGCAAAATTTCCTGTATGACGCACAAGTAACGTTTGTGGTGGGGATCCAAGGTCGTCGCCGACGTCGATTCGGTACCTTTTATTGCCTCAGATTGCACAACCAATCTTACGAAAGATCCTCGGCGGAGGTGTCCGTCTGCTTGACCGGAACCTGAACAAAACCGGCAAATTGCGAACCTTGAGCAATGCAATTAACTTTGGGCATCGGGCCTTTAAATCGAAGCCATGCCCGGTCCTTCACGCCCGGGAAACAGCGCAGAGCAAGTACGAACCGAGAAATTCCTTTAGCACGCTTTCGAACGTTTCTGACGGAATTCTAGCCCTATTATCGCCGCAATAAAGACTCAGTGCACAACACGCTTAAGCTTAGCCCTAAAAGGCGACTTTCACTAAGTACGAAAAGGCACATGTATCAATGCAACAAAGTTTTATTGGCCGAAGTGCACCGGTTTTAATTCCGGTGAATGTGGGTCGAAAGAGCAGATTTTACCGGGCTGAGGTCCGCTTTTATGGGGCAGCACTGGCTACGCCTTTCTCAGAGAAAGCAACAAAATACAATGCAAACATGACGTGGGTGACTAGGCGGAGATGAGTTGGTTGTCGCCAGCGGGTTACGTGGCGGTCGGGAGAAGTTGGGAAGCGAGAAGCATGACGTGTAACTAGGGGAATCGGAGAAATGCTGACAATTTTTCCTGGTCGAATTTTTGCCGTTTGTACCGGCTAACACAAGTTACTTTCGAGTCATTTACCCTAAATAGCATACGATATGCGCCACAAGTATGCCGATTTGGCTTTTCTGGAGAGGACTGAACAATTTGTCAATTCTAGGCCCCTAACTGAGTCTGAAAGGGCCGGTAACCATTGACCAGACCGGGCCTGTCACGCTTGTAAAAAAAAACTCGGCGCGGGCCTATGGTCAGGTTGTCCAGGGTTGGCTGGCACTATGTTAATTTTTTATCAGCATACAACACGTGGCGATGCTCTAAACATTCCCGCGAGTGGGAGTGAGTGCTTGGGAATTATAGGCACATGCATAGTCCTAACCACCAAATACTCACGGTTCGCGTACGTAGGCACGCGTAAGCCGCAATTTTGAAGACGCTATCAACATAGCGTGGTACCTCGAGATAGCGTGGTAACTTCGTTGTGATATCGCTCTAATTTAGCGAGTTTGCCACAAGAACGTGGAACAATCAAACGGCAGTACCCGTTAAGTTTACCAAGTTGGTCAGCGGCTGTCGGAAAATTTCACGCATGCACCTTCTAAGAGCACGCCGTCCTGTTGTCGCATAAGCCGGTTTGACCTACATGCTGCACAAGTACTGTTTTAGCCGACACTCATCAGTTTGTGTTTGAGGCCTGCAGGCGCAGGTGGAATTGCCATTAGTTTTTACTTGTCCCCGCTTTTACCGTTATTTTTATGGGCCACAAACTTCAGTGATCGGCTGTCCCAAAGCTTATAATGCTCAATGTTGAAGTCGTGTGACACTCCCGAAACGACGTTGGACAAACTTTAAGGTGTGTGCGTACGCCTTAAGTTCACTCTATTTAGGTCAAGGAATGGACGGACTGCAGGTCGGAGAGGCCTAGCAAAAAGTAGAAGCCGAGTTCCACTTGGTCCGAGGACCTCGCTTTATTTGCATCAACTGTCTCAACTGATGCATTAAACGGCCGCAGGCTTCTCGCAAATTGCCGAATGGAACGCCTTATCGCATGCATCGTTGTTCCAGTGATAAAGGTGATCTTCATCGGCGTTAGGTTCCCCGACATAAAGACCCACGCAGTATTCTTGGCTGCCAGCGTTGTTCGGCTCTCCGGCGTACCAGTTGGTGTAGTCGAGGCTTGAGCCGTCCGTCCATGTAAAATTGCGATTGTGTTGCGGGTCATGAAGTCCGACCCAGCTGCCGGCCTCGACGTTCAAATTACCCGCCCAGGCGAGACCTGAGCGGAAACCAAAAGGTCGTCCCTATTCAAGTGCTTCCGCTAACCTGTTAGAAACTGGTTTTGATCCGAGCTGTGTATCGATGCCAAATTGCCGCTGTGGTTTTGGCACTCCGATAGGGCTCCATTGCAGGCCTCTCAACTCGAAAACCATGAACCAGGGCCCTGGAGGTAAAAACCAGGGGGTAAACCAGGGGGGTCAGGTAAAATCCAGGGGGTAAACCAGGGCTAGGCGCCGCCAGGGCGATTTATAGGGTTATCTGGCAAAATAAGACTGAAAATTCAGAAGGTCATTTCACACGTGAATGGTACGCCGCAGACGCCACTTGCGCCAAGTGTTGGCTCAACTTTACAATAGGCCCCAACAGTTGGCCGTTTACTGGGTCTAAATAGTGACTTTCAGAATGCTTTGACATAATATAGCCCGCCGCAGGCGCCGCCGGAGCGATTTTTGGGCCTTATTTGTCAAAATTGAAATGAAAATTTGACTTCCAAAATTGCATTGAAGAAAACAGACTTTTGCCCCCTGGTTTTGCCCATGAAAACCAGGGGCAAAAAAACCAAAACCAGGGGGTACCCCTGGAACCAGGGGGGGGGGGGGTTTGAGACCCCTGCTCCATTGAAGGTTTTGTCGTAGAGGACCTATGTACGACCATTGACTAGGGTCTAAGGTGCATAAGGTGCATCGCGAATAAGGTGCATAAGTATCGTATTCGACACTTTTTGTATCGTGTGTTTACTTAAAGTGGCCGTTACATGACTGTTTACCGGCTACTGTATGACTCTAAGCATAGACCCATACGCGAAATTTTTCCGTCACCGCATTTCTTAAACGACGGCATTTTATAGCTATCAGCCGTACTCGACCCCTCGCGTACAAAAATACGTACTCTTCTGGACAGGGCCCGCAGTTAAGCTGAAATAGCCGAATCCTAGTACCGGACGTCTTACCTTGTAGCACTTTCCTGCTGGCGCATAATAGGTCCAGCCGCTGTCGCATGTCGGCGCGTGCGACTCCGGCTCGGATGGTACCTTACACACGTAGGGCTTGTAGGAGTTGCAATCGAGCGCATGCCATCGCATGTTCCACAAGGACATCGCAACGCACGCCGGTAAGTTTCATCAGAAGGCTCACCTGTAAAAACCGCGGTGTGCACGCGACCAGTGACAATTATTGTTGTGACTATGGACAGCTGGCGGTAGAGGGTTTATAACCTCAAGAGCACTGGTAGCTACTGACAATGAGTAACAGCAATACAGGGTATATGTACGATCTGACGATGGCATACTTGCATATGAGAGGTAGGAAGGCTTCTTACTATGCATACGAGACTAGCGATCCGGCCACTACAATTATAGATTTAATCCGCATTGTCGAGTGGATGGTAAGACGCGATCCTTTACAAATCTTTCCGACTCGGCCTGTGAACTGTCTCGAAAATTTTCGTTTAGCCGCAACCTACAGTGTAATTCTCACGTCGCACGTTGCGACTTAATTGAGGAAAGCAATTTTAGAGAATTATTTGGCCTGTTTACCGCACACTATGACATGAAAAACAACTTTTTCATGGCAAAAATATGCAATGGTCGTATGCCCCCCCCATTACCTGCCACACATTCGACAAAGCCGAGAGGGTTAAAATAGATCATAGCCAGTGCAGGTTACCTTTAGCCCAGTTAGTGTAGTTGAAATCCGTCCCATCGCTCCATGACCACTTGTCGCCAGTTACTCTTTTACTACCGCCTAGCCAGTATTCAGTGTTGCCTCCATTTGTCGAACATGCTTGCCGCGGAACAAACGAGTTCGTGAAACTGTTCGGCACAGAGGCCAAATGGCCACTTTGGCCAACACAGTCCTCCTCGGCTTGAAACCAAGTGGACTGACTCGTTCGATAGACGAAACATTCATCGGCAGCGATTCCCTGGATCGCTCCCGGCGGACATTTCGAATGCGCCGACGCGATCAATGTCGCCAGAAGAGCCAGGAATGGAAAGCGATCCATTTAGCGTACCTAAAATTAGCAAGAGGAATGCCGCGGTAACAAACCCTTAAATGAAGGACCGTATGTTTCTCTTGGAAGCTTCATGCGTCAGCTATTAGAATGCACGGCTTAGGGCGGAGTGGTTTGCCTACCTGATAAGACGAACGCTGCGTCGAGCCTTCCAAGCGTCATTTATTCGCCATAATTGCACATTGAGCAAACAAATTGAAGGCAAGGCACTCTATAACTGACTAAGTATTTCGATTCACTTGCAGACTGAGAAAAACTGGTGCCATAAAAACAGCAATGACTCGTCTCGCAGAGTGTAATTTACTTCAGGACAAAAATGCGCTGCGTTCTCCGCACTATACATCCTGCCTAGTGGAATTTACCTGTTCGACTTTACGGTTTTTTTAGCTTAAAAGGTAGGCGTTCCTCAAAACGGCTCAATGTGGCCCGCATGCCTCTAGAATGTCTGCAAAATAAACGAATGCACGCGGTAGCACTATTACGCACACGTACCATGACGGATGAGATAGCGATACGACCTACCCATGCGGCATCACTACGAGGCATTCAAGCACAAGTGAATTGCTGATGTAACTCGAACACGTTGGCGCTATGACACGCGGGGTACAGGAACGAAGTAACGTCTGTTAAAGAACACTTAGTCCTTGCTTGTCCCAATCAATCTCTGCTAGTGGCGGGACCATTACGACTTTAACGGGAAGACTAAGCTTGAATTCGGTTCTAATTCTTACTCAATTTAAATATTTGATTCAACGATGTTTTTGGCGAAGAAGATCTTCACAAGCGCAACAGAGCTGAGGACGGATCGCTTGGGACGCAGCGCCCCTCCACGGGGTAGTAGGCGGGATTCGGTTTCGGGTCCCGCTGGCATATGTAGCCCCGCTGACGGGAGTAGCACCAGTCGTCGTTCCATTTTCCGACGTAGTTGTCGCGTCCAGTGCACGCCGGGCACTCGGCGATGCTGCCGTTGGGAAAGACGTTCGCGCAGTGCCGGTTATCCTAACTGGTGAACCACTTCCTTTCCAGTTAACAACTCCTTAACCGGTTAACCGCTACCTAACCGGTTAACCACTTCCTAACCGGTTAACCACTTCCTAACCGGTTAACCATTTCCTAACCGGTTAACCGCTTCTTAACCGGTTAACCAGCTCCTAACCTGCTAGCCACTTCCTAACCGGTTAACCGCTTATTAACCGGTTAACCACTTCCTAACCGGTTAACCACGTCCTAACCGGATAACCATTAACCATTAACCCGGTTAACCATTTCCTAACCGGTTACAGACTTATGCGTACTAAATGGGGCTTTGTACATGCCTCACTGTCTACCTGCGTCAATGCAGGGCGTCCACGGCACATGCTTAGTGCTGACATGCGAGGAAAGAGCAGTAGCTGCATCGCGAGCAACGGTGAGGCGTACCTATGGGCCGGTATATCTGCACGGCACCTGTCAGTACGGTACGGCACTACGGCCCGTAATTAAAGGATGGCTGAGGTCCAGTGGCTCAGTTTTTGTTTGCGTCGAACACTGGTGCCATGTTAATGAGAGATAACGATTCGGAAGCATTACAGTATGCCAGTATAGTGTGGTAACTGGAGACCGTTGCGCAAGTCAATGCGGTGAGACTTCGGATTTTCTATGCAGTGCGTCATGGAACGGGATGGGAACGACAACCCAGTGAAACCGGAATCGGGCACGGAAACCCAGTAAAACCGGACTCGGGCACGGGAACCCAGTAAAACCGGACTCGGTCACGGGAACCCAGTAAAACCGGACTCGGCCACGGGAACCCAGTAAAACCGGAATCGGGTACGGAAACCCAGGAGAACCGGAAGAGGGCACAAGGGCCCAGGGAAAGCAAGACGGAGTCGCACTCCGAAACTATTGTAGGCATAGTATACTTATCACCCAAGTTCCAGACAAGTGCACATGTCGGAGACCGTAACGCAGTTTACCAGAGCAGCTCATTCACTATGTGCGCATACAGCAAGAAGTATCACAAGCCAATCTTGGTCTCAAGCAGCTCTGAGCCTCAAGTTGAACATAGGCAAGACCCTTCATCTACTGTGAAGCCTTGCCTTCAACTGGGTATAGCTCTTGAACGGCAGTAGCAAGATGGCAACTTGAACCTACTGCGTCATGAACAGGCGGTTCGAACCAAGCACTTATTAATGAGCCGCTTCGCCGTTAAGCGCACAAAAGGGAGGTTAAGTATACTGTGTGGCATCCAATGCTACCTCATTAAACCAAGCAATACCGGGATGACGGCAACAATGCCGAAACGCTCACGGCGCTTCGCTGCAAAAACAGCGGGCCACATTGGGCGGATAGTTGCTGCAAAGACAGCGGGCCACATCGGGCGGATTATTGCTGCAAAGACAGCGGGCCACATTGGGCGGATAATTGCTGCAAAGACAGCGGGCCACATTGGGCGGATAGTTGCTGCAAAGACAGCGGGCCACATCGGGCGGATTATTGCTGCAAAGACAGCGGGCCACATTGGGCGGATAATTGCTGCAAAGACAGCGGGCCACATTGGGCGGATAGTTGCTGCAAAGACAGCGGGCCACATCGGGCGGATTATTGCTGCAAAGACAGCGGGCCACATTGGGCGGATAATTGCTGCAAAGACAGCGGGCCACATTGGGCGGATAGTTGCTGCAAAGACAGCGGGCCACATCGGGCGGATTATTGCTGCAAAGACAGCGGGCCACATTGGGCGGATAATTGCTGCAAAGACAGCGGGCCACATTGGGCGGATAGTTGCTGCAAAGACAGCGGGCCACATCGGGCGGATTATTGCTGCAAAGACAGCGGGCCACATTGGGCGGATAATTGCTGCAAAGACAGCGGGCCACATTGGGCGGATAGTTGCTGCAAAGACAGCGGGCCACATTGGGCGGATAATTGCTGCAAAGACAGCGGGCCACATTGGGCGGATAATTGCTGCAAAGACAGCGGGCCACATTGGGCGGATAATTGCTGCAAAGACAGCGGGCCACATTGGGCGGATAATTGCTGCAAAGACAGCGGGCCACATTGGGCGGATAATCGCTGCAATGACAGCGGGCCAAAATTGGGCGGCGTGACCGTTGAGATATGGCACTAGCACTAGGTTTACCGGATACATGGAGCATTGTTGAAGTCAGTAGTTTCTGTCGATCAGTGGCCAGGGTCATGATCGTGGCATACTGTAAGTGCACTAGTCGGTCAAGGAGCACCGCCGCTCCGGAATTCTTCGTTCTCAAAACACTGGGCACTCTTTCGCATCCGCAGAACGGGGTCAGTCACAAGCAGTAACATGCTGTTGAGCACAGAAAAACGCCGCTACATTCCTCCGTGGCTACGGCGGCATCCGACGCATCGTCGCGATCGTGGATCAGCGCAGTGACCACAGTGTAAAGCTGATGCAATCCGTCGGATAAAAGCATCGGATCCCAGCGCATCGGGACCAGTCTGCAAAGACACTTGCCTACGTTGGACCACTAAGTGGCTCAGTCGTAAGCACCCTGCGACTTATTTTCCTAATCAACGAAGCTTACTTCGTGAGGCGTACGCCACCATGCTACTTGGATTACCGCACCTGGAACCATTCACGGCTGAAAGTACCGAGTCATTCTCCCACTGGCTGCGTCGTTTCAACGATCATGCTGAAGCGCATGAAAAGCCATGGACCGACGCGGAGAAGCTGCGCAAGCTCAAAGCGTATCTTCGTGGAGGCCCACGTGAAAAGTGGGACGAGTTCACAGACGTTGAAAAAGCAACCTTTGTGGCAGCCACGGCCAAGCTCAAGTCGGTGTACGAGAACTCGTTCTCAAAAGACATCGCCAAGTTGAACCTTGCAAGGTGTCGCCATCGGGCAGGTGAGAGCATCAACGACTTCGTGGAACGGTTGAGGAAGCTTGTCAAAGCTGCAACCGTTGGCTCAAGCACTGATTGCTTCAAGGAACGGTTCCTCGAAGAGTTTCTTGACCGCATCGACGACGAAATCGGCTTTCATGTGAAGGCCATAATGCCGAAAAACATGGAAGAAGCTGTGTGTCACGCTATGCGATTCGAAGGGTTGCTTGAATCTCGGAAGCAAAAGCGAGCAGTTGAGGACCAAGCTGATCAGATTGCGGCACGTGTTATAGCCGCACTTAGCCAAAGTGGACAGCAAGACGAGCCTACAAGGCCACTGGCACGTCGCATTCAGTGCCACGGTTGTGGCGAGTGGGGACACATTCGACGGGACTGCTACAACAACGACCAGGGATGGTACGACGAAAGCGGCTATAACGACTACCAACGCTGTGACGACGAGTACTATGTGAACGACAGGCATAACGGACGCTATGATAGCGGCTACGTGAACCGCTATGTAGACGAAGAAGATCTACGGTACCGTGACAGCTGGAGGTACAGCACTCCGCATGGGACGAACGCCCGGTACTAAGCGGAAGTCGTCAGCGCCTACGTGGCTACAGGGATTGCGTAAACGCCCTGTTAACTTAGTGATGTGGCCTTTCGCCATAACTAACTTCGTGGTTCTCTGAGTTCCTTTCAAGTTAGAGTACTGTGTGTACTTCGTGACCTTTGTGGTCTTTAAGAAACAGTCGGTCGTTGCACTTTGTGCGTTCTAAGTCACCTACCCTGTTCCGGAGATCCACCGCATGTTAACACTTGCAACTGCGCTGTGTGCTGCAGCGCCCACAAGATAGGCCTTTGAATGCGCTTAACTGACTATTCACTTCGTGATTTACTATGTGTTTCTACGACCAACCTGGTCAGCCATCAAAAGCTTACCTGCCTCGCTTAGTGACTCTACGGCCTACGAGGTCACAGTTCCAAAATTTTCTACTTATCGACGTGTCGCCCTTCAAAACTCACTTGTTATACTTCGTGACATTACTCCGTGGTTCTATGGCCTGACAGGCCGCCCTTCAAAACTTTACTTGATTTACTTCGTGCTCTCCAGACCAACAGGGTCAGCCATCAAAACTTCATGTACAATCACGTCTTCCTGAGACGCACCGCCGACGCTGGCAGCAGACCGCAACAGGTAAGTACAGGTAGGTATTTTCAGGTAATGCCATTTAAGCGACTACCGGATATGACCGCAACCCTACGTCGCTTGCATGCTCGGCACCTCGTGCCACGGTGTCATGATTGACACTGGCCATCGACCGAGGCCGGTCGATCCTAGGAAAGGAGGTGTAATGGAGAGGGCTTCGTGAAGCTATGTCGGCCTGTGTGGCATGCGACTAGCGTGTCCCAGCATAACAAGGGACAGTCTAAGAGTGCAAAGGATGACGCGGATCGGATCGGGAGATCGATCCGCGTTGCGCTAGCTTCGTGGCCAGAGGCGATGACGTGCACGCGAAAGGTCGCGAAAGGAATGCACGGCGCGAAGCATGAGCCTCGCTGCGCCGGGATGTTATGCTAGCGGAGACTACGCGCTAGTGGCGAACGTTCCTTCAATGTGAGGAAGGAATAAAAGGACGGATGTGACCGTGAACGGGATCAGTGTTCCGGAATCAGTGATGAACGGGATCAGTGTCACGGGATCCATAAGTGTGTGGGGCGTTCGTCAGGACCAGTGGATTTCACTAGCTGCGGGCTAGGAATGCGTCTTCGTAATGGCACTAGGGCCAGTCACTATTCTTCTACGTGCGTATACGACCACTGTGTGAGCGTCGAGAGCAACCTACGACTACGGGCCCACACGAACTTCCGTACAGTGGGTACAACAGTGCTAAGCACGATTGAGTCCCAGTGAGGCTCCGCTGAGGGTTTGGGGAACGTAGGGACTCGTGGCCCTGCTTTACTTCAGTGGAGGTTCCACAACGTTCTTCTCCCTCCCTATTCCACCGCTACTCACGCCACGACGATCGATCGACTACATTCAATATCGACAACCAGACTTCGACGCGGATAGACGTAAGTCCGTTAGAGAGGAAGTACTGCAAAACGTGAAGCAAATGCCCCAGGCAACTGTTAGCAAAAACTCCCTTTCCATCAAGCGGAGTAAACTACACACCGCTCTGGAAGTCTTTGGAAGTCTTTGGGAGTTAATGCAAAGACTCCCAGCCACCGCCAAGCTCAGTGGGCTACATACTCCACCGGAAGTCTTTGGGAGCTAATGCAATGACTCCCAGCCACCGCCAAGCTCATTGGGCCACATACTCTACCGGAAGTCTTTGGAAGTATTTGGGAGCAAATGCAAAGTCTCCCGACCGCCAACGAACCGACTTGACTCCTGACCCTCCTGGCAGTCTTTGGAAGCCGTCCTTCTTTTTACTCCGACCGACCGACCGACCGATGACAAATGCGCGACGCCGATAACCGACATCTAGCAGCAAAGAGCGCAACACATGGGCAACAGAGTGTATCCTCTTCAGCACGCAGGACAGCGGGAAGATCGACCACACTGCGTCATCCTCCGATAACTACGCTACTCCTGCTGAAGCCAGAACATGCAAACACGCCGTACCCTCTTTCACAATCAAGCGGCACACCCGGCACCAACCCA
Source organism: Aphelenchus avenae (assembly GCA_020875895.1). Classification (NCBI taxonomy): domain Eukaryota; kingdom Metazoa; phylum Nematoda; class Chromadorea; order Rhabditida; family Aphelenchidae; genus Aphelenchus; species Aphelenchus avenae. Next base: position 18,440 of record JNEY01000286.1, read on the forward strand.
GCGTGACAAAGATCACACGGAATCCGACCATCGAGCTCCCCAAGCCATCGCAGCATACTTGGGCCGGCTCAGATGACTCATCGGCCCAGAGCAATTCACATTTTTGATTTGCTCCTAATTTGCTCCTAAGTTGCTCCGGATGAGTAAACACACTCACGAAGTTCGCTCGTTAGCAAGACGAAGTCACCGACTACCTACACCAGAAATCGTCCGGGAGCAAATCACTTTTACGATTTGCTCCTAATTTGCTCCGGAGCCGACGTTGCAACCAGCATCCAGATCGTCCCGGTGCTCGACCTATGCTTACACGATGTCTCACCCAAACGCGCACTGGGTATCAAATTACCGTGAGCCAATGTTCCTGAACGGCTTCAGATGACTCAGCAATCCGGAGCAAATTACATTTCTGATTTGCTTCGAATTTGCTCCGTATTTGCTCCAAACCAACCGTGAGAGCCAGACCCCATCATTAGGGAACCAATGTGACGGCTCAGTCCTCAAAACCGCTGTGCACAACGCCTCCGCCATACGCACGCTACCCAACCGACGACGACACCGGCGCCAGTTCTGACTCAGCGGCCGGAGCAATCCGCATTTGGCAATTTGCTCTTAACTTGCTCCGAATTTGCTCCGAGCAAACTTTGCGGCTAGCAAGGTCACTCTTCGCCGGCAACGACGTCACGACCATTAGAAACCGCCCAAGTCGGCCCAATGACGTTCAATGCCGCCCCTGATGCCGAGACCGCCCGCCAACTCATCACCATCTTCCAGGCCGTAGAACTTCCCATAGCCATCGCAGCTTGTTCAAGCCGATTCGGATGATTCATCTGCCCGGAGCAATTCACATTTTCTGATTTGCTCCAAATGCTCCGAATTTGCTCCGGGCTGCTTTTCGTGCCAAACAAACTCCAGATCACAGCCAACAACGGATAATGCTTGAATCATCCGAGATCAACGTCTGAGCCGCGGTAGGGCTAGTATCCGACCATATCCAACAGGTCCCGCCTAGTGCCGGAGCAACGACCAGAGATCACCCCGGAGCAAATCGCATTTTTTGATTTGCTACGAAATTGCTCCGAATTTGCTCCGGACGACCTCAATTGCCTATGCACCTCAACTGGTCAGGCAATGACGGCCTACGAGCAGTAGCCTTGGTATAAGGGCCTCCGAATGGTCCTGCAGCGAGAATCGTGGCGCAATGCTTAACATGCAACCCGAGTCGGCTAACTCGGCCTGCACGCCTCCGAGCGGTCTCGAAGCAAAAGATCTTGGCGTAACACCCAAAATAAACCTTGAAGCGCCTAATATTTCCGAAATGATCCCGTAACAATTACGGTGCATGACGACGAGAACAGGTCGCCCGCGGCCGGAGCAATTCAATTTGCTTCGAATTTGCTCCAAATTTGCTCCGGATTAGTCAACATACTCGCGAACTTCGCCCATCAACAAAACATGTCCGCGTCAGAAGGAACCACGAAGCAACGCCTGTGACCCGTCAGCAACAAGTCCATCAACTAGTCCAGCCCCAACCGGCAAACCTGCTACAGCCGCTGATGTCAGTCTTTCATCTCCTGTGAACCTGACGATAGGCCGTATGATAAAGCCACTGGAAGACAGGAGTGGGCCTGATGCGACTCATACCACCCGATCCAGCCCCCAACGCGGCAGCCGTCGATAACAGTTCCGCATTCTCCGGCGACACCAACTACAAACAATTTCGTCACTAAGACAAGCCTATGGAGTGTTTATAAAGCCCCGACCATCGGCTCGGACGTCAGTCTCACATCCGCTCGGCGGACGAACCCAACGATGCTACGCCGACTACGCAGTCAGCTTCGCCATCGGCGAAGACAAGTACGGAGACGCGACGCGGCTACCCAGCACAAAACTTCTGTACGTGACATATCTGCACAGGCCACCGTAACTGTAAGTCATTCATCGACGCAGTACTGCCCCTTGGAGCTTCACCAAGTTCAATACTTGGCAGGCGCTCATCCGAGATGCGACGATAACGCTAGGGCAATTACTAACCGCGATACGGTAAATTACCTCCAACATACATCCACCAACGACAACGGTAGCTCTCTGACTCCTACACCTTCGGAGACCACACAGAGGAAACTCGACGGCATCGCAAAGCTCATCGTCGACCAAAACCGTCGCCTTAAACCAAATAGCGACAATGCAATAGCGGTATACGTGGACAGACAACTCCACACATCCGAATGGTACATCACGAAGCAGGCTAGCACATTCGCGGCAGCAACTGTCGGAAGATAGTGGTCTCTCCCGGTGCATCTCGCCGCACATTCGTTCGCTTGCTAAACATGACCTTCCGCCCAGTCGACATATTTGAAGGCACAACAGTAGCTTGGCTGTCACCGGTTGCCCTCATTACCACATATCCCGCGCAAGACACAGCCCAAGAGCAACTTCTTTCGCTGGCCGGATCCGTGCTTTCAGCACAAGGCGCCGGAGAGGTCAGTCAGCTACTCTTTAGCTGCGCACATATCATCGTGGGCAGGGTGACTCCACATTTCACAATGCACCACCATCCATAAACGGCAAGGCCACTAGGTCGCATGCAATGGACGCCTTTCTGGCAGAATATTGCCCGACGCAGGGCAGGTTTCCATTTGCGTTGACACCGTGCATCATCCAAGAAAAGACAAGTCGACTCATCTGCCAGGCAAGCCGGTGCAACTTTCACCCAGTGCCACAAGACTTCCACGCGAAGCTACAGCTACCATCAGAACAACAGCTTCCGTCCACGTCGTTAAGGAAGCCTTTCATCTCATGTTTGAAGTTTTACCAACCGACCATCCTTGAAGAAGAACCAACAACGTCATTGCACGAAATTCGACGTTTCGTGGCAATCCTGACAACGGACTACCAACTCCTAAACGTCACTGAAGAATTTGGCAACAGCCTCCGGACGTATTGCGAAGATTTGTTCCTGCTCATCAACACGTACCTTTCGGACATTTTACTTGTGTGATACGACGGAACAACAACATCTCGCGCACCTCAGGACAGTCCTCGAATCCATTGCACGCCAAAGGATACGCCTTGACGCGGATCATAGCTTAACCGCTCAGCCAAACGCCGTCGCCCACAACATTACTTGTGCCACCACGGAATTGATCGCACCTCCGGCAAGTTTCCGAGGTCCGTATGAACAACATTTTGGGACTACTCTATCGACAAGATTCGAACGCTTGGCGAACCCTGTGCCGCTGGGACAGTACTTCGTTCACATCGAACAAACATCGACAACAACATCTGTGTCCATTTTATCACGAGTCAAACCATCCGATAGTCCGAACTATGCGCTTTACCATCAACCACACGCAATGCCGCGGCCGCAGCAAGACTCAGCGGTCGCTACCGTTGAAGGTTATGGACCTGATTAGTCCTGTACTACCTTCCGATACCAGTCACGTCTTTTGCCAGACAAGCGAAGTCGCTCATCGCAGTTTTTTACCAATGAACGTCGCTTCAAAGCAATGCTCCAGAGAGTCAATGTCTCGGCGCGACCATGCGCGCACTAGGAAAGAAGAACTTACGGTCGACGAGCGATTCCGACCAAGTGAGATTTATAAACAAGGCCACTCCAGTTTTACTGCATTCCGTACCCAATTCCTGCCGCGTTTTGGGTGAAACGCAATTGGATAGGCTACGCATATCAGTATTCGTTTCATACGCGACTGCGAGAGCCATGCCCACTCTTCATTGTCCTGCACCCAAGGATTTTTGCGGTACGGGGAACACAATTCTCAGAAGCGACTATGAGATCCGGCTGCCGATAACAGGGTCGTTCGTAGTCTGTTACTACGTCTGACTGCGAAGGAGCCGGGGGACGGGTCCACATGAATACGAGAGTTTACGAGGCGTCGACGACAAGATTCTCAAGCCCTACGCATTAGGGCGAAGCAGACAATCATCAACTCGACTTTATCTTGCGATAACGCGGCACAGGCTGCAGCAATGACGACCTGTATAAAAGACCAACTCGAACTAACGCACATTCACTTTAACGACTCGCATCAAGAACGCTGCCATCTGACTCCCATTCCTCCAGCGGCCGAGATGAATTCTCAAAGAAAACGCCAAGCCAAGGACCAACCGGAAGCTTCTCCAACTAAGCAATCGCGGGAACCAGGCGCAAAACACGAACACGCTGTGCTCGGCCAGCTTTGCATTACAGATCTACCAATTGAGCTACGCGACAAAGTCTTCGATTACGTGCTCAGTGGCGAAGCACTGACGACCAGATGCCTCGGGTACGGCTTCAGCATGACACTTGGATACCTACAACGCTACGGAAGCGCTAAGGACCAGCTGAAGCGATAACCGAAATGGCTGTAGACCACAACAAAATCCATCTATTCAACCCAAATTTTGCCAGGAAACAGGTATTCTCCTTCGACTGGACAACCAAACCAGGAAGGCACTGCCTCGCTACAATGCTCCGTCTGAAGACAACAGGTCATCTGGATTTACGTAAGCTAAGCATCGCCCCAAACCTCGGATTCCTCAACAAGCGCATGCTCTTCCGAATCCTGCGCGACTTTTTGCCATTCGTCGAAATCAGCTACCCTGAATGCGATGCATTTTGGGACACAACTCCGGCAAACATGGCGGACATCATCACCTTTCTGCCTCATCCGAAAAGCATTCGAGGACTGTCCAGGATGCAAGACCTTGTTCCGACAGCCATGCAGAACAAGATGCGACTCATCCGCCTGTCCGAAATACCAGCTTTTCGAGGATTTTTTAACTCGCCGGTCAGCAGCCTCTACACTTATCACCCACCGACGAATGACGGAGAATCACTGTTTCCGCGGTATGAAGCGTCCGATAAGGAGAAGGTCCTGCAAATCTTCACGGAACACGGCGAAGAACTTCTACCAAGGCTTCCATACAAACAGATCCCGGACTGCCACGTCATTACAATCACAGTTCATCAGCAATTTCTTGCTAAGTGGCAACTAGCAGACCTACTCTCTGCAGTATTCACCACTTGCTACTCCAAAGCCGCCAAGCTACGACGTGTTCACCTAACCATTCGCGTAACGGCCACCACGACCACTTCTGGCCTCGCGGAAACGGCCATCGATTTTGGCGACACCTTGAACGACGTCTGCAAATGATTATCGATCGCGCAAACCGACGAGAGGCTTTTTACACCGCTCTTGTTTCAATCGACTACGACCTGCGCGACCGATATGCCGCGGCTGAGTTCACCGGCCAAGCAGCAACCGACGTCGCCAACGCTGCTGAAGTCGTCTGCCACCAGTATGCAATTAACAATGATGTTACGTGCACTCAGCACGACGACAACAGCCACGAGATTCGCATCGCATCGCTTAACGTGTCAGTCACTACAGCGGTTGTAGCTGTAGTGTCGATGAACAGCACACGCGGACGGCTGCTGCTTCAAATGTCAATACCGGTAACGAGAGGGAAAGGGAAATCGAGAACCTAAAGCGACGAATGGAGTACCGTGACAAGTGGTACGCCTAGCACGGGACGCGACTACGGCTGCAGGAAACGATCCGCCCTTCAGCCTTACGAAGCCACTTTCACCTAGGATCTGTCCACGTGATCTCCACCCCTCCAACCCCTCGTCATCCTCCATACTATAACATTTTCGGCAGCGCTTATCGTGCCAAATTGTCATTCATCCCGCCCAGGTATTACCAGTTGCAACCGAATCAACGCAGACGCGTTGGACAGCAGTCCAACACCGTTAATCCGCGAGCTCCGCCAACCATCTTCCACTCCACGCCACCGTCGTATGTCTCAACTCCTCGTCCTCGTTACCCCGACGCCACCCACGTTGCACGTTGACCACATGACCATCGCGACTCAGCAATCGCCGAAACTCGCGACTGCGTGCAGGTACCAGAGGACGATAGCTCGAGGCAAGTTCGTGAGACACACAACACGACGCAAGTCACTAATGAGCACGACTCGACGCAAGTCACTGATGAGCACGACTCGACGCAAGTCACTGATGAGCACGACTCAACGCAAGTTCCCGATGACCGCGAGTCAACGCAAGATCCAGATGAGCTGAACTCGACGCAAGTACGCAGCTCGGTGGAAGAGCCCGATCCAGTGTCAGAACATGCCAAGACAACCACCCAAATCAGTAACCTTGTGATCTACACTGTATTTTAAGTAACCATGTTCCACTAAAACCACAAAATCAAAAAAAAGTGTTGTGTCCCTATACGTGGCGTCCACGGTGTCCTCTCTACAAGCCCATTGTTATCCTTTTAGTTATCTATGTAACATCCAAATTCCGGTTTCTTCCCCGCTCATGTCGTCGTCCATTCCACTTAGTTAACATCAAAACGTTGCGCCCACCCCTTGCCACACCCAACATGTTGTGCCGTGCCCCTCCCTATTCCATCTTGCGAGTAGGGGCACTCGCACCCCTATTTGTGGCAGATGTAGTATGACCATTGTGGTCTCTGTGCTCTGCCATCAGGCAGAGCACAGTGGTGTTGTAGCCTCATAGCAGCCCACCATTTGTCATCATCTGGCTCCACCAATTGTCATCACCCGGCCACTATATAAGACTTTGGTACGCTACCTCTCGAGCCTACTCCGAGCGCAGTCTCAGCTCAGTTCCACCTCGGTCCCAGCTCAGTTCCACCTATCTGCAGTACCCCACCTCCGGCTTCACCATCTCCCGGGCGGAGGGCCTCTGGCCCGAAGCCCGGATTGTCCATTACTGCAGACCTTGTCGTTATTCCACCTCTACCACAATAAAGTGGGTACAACAGTGCTACGCAGGATCGAGTCCCAGTGAGGCTCCGCTGAGAGTTTGGGGAACGTAGGGACTCGTGGGAACTTACTTCAATTATAACCCCAGGGTCCCGCGGAGCAGCTCACTTTGACGCCAGAATCACTTTGACGCCAGCTCACTTTGACGCCGGCTCACTTTGACGCCGCACACTTTGACGCCGCACACTTTGACGCCAGCTCACTTTGGCGCCGGCTCACTTTGACGCCGGCTCACTTTGACGCCGGCTCACTTTGACACCAACTCACTTTGACGCCGGCTCACGTTGACGCCAGCATACTATGACGCCAGAACGCACTTTGAGCACATGCTTTGCCTGTCTGTCAATTTTCGCGTCGAGAACCCGACGCTATGGAAAGCAGAAAATATAGGATGTTGGCTGAAAAAATGCTTACTTTATGCGTGAATAAACGTGATTCCGTGCAGTTTTTAAAAGAATTATTTTACCTATTGGACGCTGGACGTTTTTAGAATGGCGCAGTCGGTGCTCTCAGTCCGCAATCAGCCAAAAATCGTGGACAACGGCTACGCGTATACCTTCGATAAGCGCAGCAAAGACGAGACTCTTCGATTATATCGGTGCGACAAGCGCTGGGACGACTGCCCTGCTAGAATTCACGTGTCCGTGGAGACGGGAGAAATCGTCAGTCGCCTCTACGACCACAACCACGGAAGTGATGCTGCGCGCATAGAAGCTGCGAAGGTGGTAGCCGGAGCGAAGTGAAGCACAGATGCGCTGAAAATCAAGAGCTTCCCGGGCAGTTGGTGGCTACCGCATTGCAGGTAGATTTGCGGTCAAGCTTTAGTCTTAAGGCAAATGGCTCCCGTTTAGAATGTCAACAAAGCAGTGATGGGAAAACTGCCAATCACTCGAGCAATAAAGCAGTCCATCAACCGCCAGCGGAACAGGGTCGGCGCCGTGCCTGCAAATCCTCTCAGCCTTTAAGATCTTATGGTTCCGGAGCAGTACAAGTAAGCAATACTTAACAAATGCATGGTTCTTTATCTTACGCACACATTTTAGGTACTACCGCCCCAACGAAAACACTCGCGAGCTATTCGTCCTGGCAGACTCAGGTCAGGCAACGAGCGGGTCATCATATTCGGCCGCGCAAGCAGTGCTGAGTGGGCCCATCTCATGCAAGTGGTCTATGCTGACGGCACTTTTTCGATTTCGCCAGGGCTGTTCTACCAGGTATTCGTCCTCCTCGCAAAGCGCGGCAACTATGTGCTTCCTGTGGCGTACGGACTTCTTCCGAACAAAAGTCGCGAATCGTGCGAGCGGTTCTTCACTTTGTTAAAGGTAAATAGTGTGGCTACATTAAGCGCATAAAATTTTATTGCACTACGCGACAACAATCTTCTATTTAGGGCGCATGGCCGCAGCTGAATCCAGTCACCGTCTCGCTGGATTTCGAGCAGGCCACACTCACCGCCGTCCGCAATGCGTTCCCGGGAGCTGCTCTGCTCGGATGCCTCTACCACCTGGCAAAAAACGTGCGCTTGCACGTGAGCCGTGAAGGCATTCTCGCCGAGAAGGCGCTTTGGTCGGTGCATGCGAGAACCGTGAACCACCTGGACCGCACTAACAACCACGCTGAAGCGGCGCACAGGAAGCTGCAAGCTATGCTCCAGATGGACCATCCGGGCCTCTGGAAATTCATCGATGCTTTGATGCACGTCCAGAAGGAGACGGACTGTCGCTTTGAGCAGTACGTACGGGGCGACGACAACGTTCCGAAGCGCAAGAAGTACTGAGAAGCCGATGAACGCATTCTCAACATCGTGGGCGAGTACCGCAACCGGTAGATTATCGAGTATTTCATGGCATCGCCCATAACTTCCAGATGGAGTAAATTGCCATGTGCCCTCCCTTTCTCGTTTCATTCTTGTTAAGTCGTCCCTCCTCCCTTGTTTTGCTAATCCTCGTCTTACTCCTTTGACTGTGTTTCCCGTGATCCCTTTCAGCCGGGTATTTTCACATTTATTGTCACACATTGTGTCCGGTAATTCCGGTTACTTCGCTTTGTCAGGACTTGGTGCCTGCAGACTGTAAAGTTCATTTCCGAGCATTTGAAATGGCAGATTGATGTGGCGCCAAAGTGTGCTGGCGTCAAAGTCAGTCAGCGTCAAAGTGAGTCGGCGTCAAAGTGAGCCGGCGTCAAAGTGAGCTGGCGTCAAAGTCAGTTGGCGTCAAAGTGTGCGGCGTCAAAGTGTGCGGCGTCAAAGCGAGCTCGGCGTCAAAGCAAGCTGGCGTCAAAGTGAGGTGAACCGGGGAATATAACTCCGTGGGGCTATATTACTCTGTCGTATTCAGCTGTAAAAAAGGCCCTCTCTTGTCACCGGTTGAAAACGTTTTTTGGGAATTTGGGAGCCTAAAGCGTTTTTTGGGAATTACTGCGTGAAGTATAGCTCTTGCCGGGCCCGCGAGTCAGGGTCCATATTTGGATTGGAAAGGAGACTCCAGAAAAGCCGTAGGCGTTTGTTTTAGAAAAATATAGCGATTGATGGCTCGGGAGGTGACTAGTGGCAGACCCTTTTACGTATGTGGACATCACGCATTTTCGAAAAAAGTTCACATGTGGTATACATTAGGGATCGGAAGCCGAGCTGGTATATTGTGCCGAGGCCGAGAACATGCCGAGATTCTCGCCTCGGCTATTCGGCTTAGCCGACGCCGAGATTCTCGCCAGGGCATTGCAGCTCGGGATTGGATTCCTCGGTACCGTATGGCTCACATCGGCTCGATCCCTCGATTCGGACCACGCGGATCGTCTTCTGCCACTTTTGGGGAAGTTTCTCGGCTCGTATCCTCTGTGCGGGAGCGGACGGGGGCGGTTTTCGCCTCGGCTCGGCTCTTCAATTCGGGAAGGATGTCTCGGGTCGGCTCCTCGGCTCGGGGGTGTCCCCTCATATCGACTTCGGAAGCGGAGGTAGGGGCACGGCCGGACCATTACTGTACGATAGCGAAACTGAAAATGGCAAATTCAAAGTTACAGTACCATACAATCATGAGCGCTGCGCCCCTTGAAATATTACTGTAAGCGACTATTTATTGTAGCTTGACGGCCAAAAAAACACGTATTTTTCGTTGAAAATCGAAATTTAATTCAAAACTAAGTGGGGTAGCAAAAATTCCAACCGTAGGATTTTCTGTACGTAACCATATATGTTTCGAAGCATTTGGCCATAAATGAGCGGAAATTAAGCGAGCCGGAATTACATCACTTTTAGTCTAAATTGCTACGTTTTCGCACTTTTTTCTCAGTATCTCAAGCAAGCTGCAACTTACTAAAAATCCCAACCGCGCATTTGTAGACGCTTTTGTTGCCGTTAGAATAATCCTATGCTTAGCTCATTCTGATCAGAAATAAAAATTTGCCACCGGACGAAGGGAACATCACTTTTCGGCCTTTTCGTGAAATATTAAGGTTTTCGCGTGATGCTCGGCTCCTACGGGATGTTTCTTGAAATCCATGCCCAAATTTTTAGTTTTGCTTCTTGCGAACCAAATGAGACTTGTTTCACGATCGTGGCTACTCTACGAGTTCTGTAAAGTTTTGTCAAAGTTTGTACTCGGCGCATCTCGCAAAGTTTTATGAACGGTGCACATTTCGCTGTGACTTGTCACCTACTTTACAGCCTTATTTCGACCTATTAAAATTAAGTACAAGTGTCGTATTTAGGCTTAAAATGTAGCTGAAGATATGCCAAACTCGGTTAATGCTATTTCTTGAAGCAGTTTTCGTATAAGCAGGTTCTCAGCCGAAAAGCACAGATATGGCTAATTCGTTCTTGCCGTGCTGAAAGATACTACAGTTACAGTAACACGCAACCGCTATGTGCATGGGCGTGCAGCCGTACGCACAGTTACTGTAAATTGTAGTAATTTGCCATTTTGAGTTCCGTTGGTCCGGCCGTGAGGGGGTTGTCACGCCGATCCCCAACATCCTTAGCATGCATGCAATCCACATTATCGACGATGTCTACACGTTAGCGAGCGCTTGTGCACAATACACCTCGACAAGAACGTAAAACATACCCATCCTTCAGGTCTTCAGGCCTTCAGGCCTTCAGGATAGAGACAACCTCCAAAAAAACCTTACACGTAATGGTAGTGGGTTTGGTAATGGCAAAAAAAGTGGTAATGGAAAGACAATGGCTACAAGCGAAGCCTAAATGTTAACGTGAATAGATTGAGTTATGCTTTTAGATTCGGTCTTTTCTAGTACGATCGAAATTATAGGATTTCAAAAACAAAGAGAAAGCGTCGGCTACAGAAGGCCGAACTTGGCAGAATACTTTCGCTGCCTTGACGGAGTCTATCCCCGTTAGCATTCCGCAGACGAAACCAAACCCTCTTGAGAGAAAAAGACTGAGACGTCATTTAATATATGGAATCTTGCCTCAATCGCATCTGGCTTAAATTTTTCGTCTCTTTTGATCCCCCCCCCCCCATGTGCATGTTCAGGAGCACGCTAATGGGGGTCCTTTTAACCAAGCAGTGTTCATTCATCGATGTCGGCTGAATAACGCTCGGAATTCTTCGACTGTGGGTGCTCGAGTTAATTGCCTGATCATATGCACAAGCGGAAGGAGGGTCGTTCGCGAGAGGCGTTGCCCATTTCTTCTATATAAAGTCGAAATCGGTCGAGATTGCTCAGTGTGCATTCATTTCTGTCTCGGGCTGCCATGACGACCAAACCCGGGAGCCTTTGGGGCGGCACAAGTGTGCGGGCGACCGTGACATTTCTTTGGCTAATGAGCCGCGTGGTTTGCAGCGAGAAGCTTTCCGTTCGCTTCAGTAANCGCCGGCTCACGTTGACGCCAGCATACTATGACGCCAGAACGCACTTTGAGCACATGCTTTGCCTGTCTGTCAATTTTCGCGTCGAGAACCCGACGCTATGGAAAGCAGAAAATATAGGATGTTGGCTGAAAAAATGCTTACTTTATGCGTGAATAAACGTGATTCCGTGCAGTTTTTAAAAGAATTATTTTACCTATTGGACGCTGGACGTTTTTAGAATGGCGCAGTCGGTGCTCTCAGTCCGCAATCAGCCAAAAATCGTGGACAACGGCTACGCGTATACCTTCGATAAGCGCAGCAAAGACGAGACTCTTCGATTATATCGGTGCGACAAGCGCTGGGACGACTGCCCTGCTAGAATTCACGTGTCCGTGGAGACGGGAGAAATCGTCAGTCGCCTCTACGACCACAACCACGGAAGTGATGCTGCGCGCATAGAAGCTGCGAAGGTGGTAGCCGGAGCGAAGTGAAGCACAGATGCGCTGAAAATCAAGAGCTTCCCGGGCAGTTGGTGGCTACCGCATTGCAGGTAGATTTGCGGTCAAGCTTTAGTCTTAAGGCAAATGGCTCCCGTTTAGAATGTCAACAAAGCAGTGATGGGAAAACTGCCAATCACTCGAGCAATAAAGCAGTCCATCAACCGCCAGCGGAACAGGGTCGGCGCCGTGCCTGCAAATCCTCTCAGCCTTTAAGATCTTATGGTTCCGGAGCAGTACAAGTAAGCAATACTTAACAAATGCATGGTTCTTTATCTTACGCACACATTTTAGGTACTACCGCCCCAACGAAAACACTCGCGAGCTATTCGTCCTGGCAGACTCAGGTCAGGCAACGAGCGGGTCATCATATTCGGCCGCGCAAGCAGTGCTGAGTGGGCCCATCTCATGCAAGTGGTCTATGCTGACGGCACTTTTTCGATTTCGCCAGGGCTGTTCTACCAGGTATTCGTCCTCCTCGCAAAGCGCGGCAACTATGTGCTTCCTGTGGCGTACGGACTTCTTCCGAACAAAAGTCGCGAATCGTGCGAGCGGTTCTTCACTTTGTTAAAGGTAAATAGTGTGGCTACATTAAGCGCATAAAATTTTATTGCACTACGCGACAACAATCTTCTATTTAGGGCGCATGGCCGCAGCTGAATCCAGTCACCGTCTCGCTGGATTTCGAGCAGGCCACACTCACCGCCGTCCGCAATGCGTTCCCGGGAGCTGCTCTGCTCGGATGCCTCTACCACCTGGCAAAAAACGTGCGCTTGCACGTGAGCCGTGAAGGCATTCTCGCCGAGAAGGCGCTTTGGTCGGTGCATGCGAGAACCGTGAACCACCTGGACCGCACTAACAACCACGCTGAAGCGGCGCACAGGAAGCTGCAAGCTATGCTCCAGATGGACCATCCGGGCCTCTGGAAATTCATCGATGCTTTGATGCACGTCCAGAAGGAGACGGACTGTCGCTTTGAGCAGTACGTACGGGGCGACGACAACGTTCCGAAGCGCAAGAAGTACTGAGAAGCCGATGAACGCATTCTCAACATCGTGGGCGAGTACCGCAACCGGTAGATTATCGAGTATTTCATGGCATCGCCCATAACTTCCAGATGGAGTAAATTGCCATGTGCCCTCCCTTTCTCGTTTCATTCTTGTTAAGTCGTCCCTCCTCCCTTGTTTTGCTAATCCTCGTCTTACTCCTTTGACTGTGTTTCCCGTGATCCCTTTCAGCCGGGTATTTTCACATTTATTGTCACACATTGTGTCCGGTAATTCCGGTTACTTCGCTTTGTCAGGACTTGGTGCCTGCAGACTGTAAAGTTCATTTCCGAGCATTTGAAATGGCAGATTGATGTGGCGCCAAAGTGTGCTGGCGTCAAAGTCAGTCAGCGTCAAAGTGAGTCGGCGTCAAAGTGAGCCGGCGTCAAAGTGAGCTGGCGTCAAAGTCAGTTGGCGTCAAAGTGTGCGGCGTCAAAGTGTGCGGCGTCAAAGCGAGCTCGGCGTCAAAGCAAGCTGGCGTCAAAGTGAGGTGAACCGGGGAATATAACTCCGTGGGGCTATATTACTCTGTCGTATTCAGCTGTAAAAAAGGCCCTCTCTTGTCACCGGTTGAAAACGTTTTTTGGGAATTTGGGAGCCTAAAGCGTTTTTTGGGAATTACTGCGTGAAGTATAGCTCTTGCCGGGCCCGCGAGTCAGGGTCCATATTTGGATTGGAAAGGAGACTCCAGAAAAGCCGTAGGCGTTTGTTTTAGAAAAATATAGCGATTGATGGCTCGGGAGGTGACTAGTGGCAGACCCTTTTACGTATGTGGACATCACGCATTTTCGAAAAAAGTTCACATGTGGTATACATTAGGGATCGGAAGCCGAGCTGGTATATTGTGCCGAGGCCGAGAACATGCCGAGATTCTCGCCTCGGCTATTCGGCTTAGCCGACGCCGAGATTCTCGCCAGGGCATTGCAGCTCGGGATTGGATTCCTCGGTACCGTATGGCTCACATCGGCTCGATCCCTCGATTCGGACCACGCGGATCGTCTTCTGCCACTTTTGGGGAAGTTTCTCGGCTCGTATCCTCTGTGCGGGAGCGGACGGGGGCGGTTTTCGCCTCGGCTCGGCTCTTCAATTCGGGAAGGATGTCTCGGGTCGGCTCCTCGGCTCGGGGGTGTCCCCTCATATCGACTTCGGAAGCGGAGGTAGGGGCACGGCCGGACCATTACTGTACGATAGCGAAACTGAAAATGGCAAATTCAAAGTTACAGTACCATACAATCATGAGCGCTGCGCCCCTTGAAATATTACTGTAAGCGACTATTTATTGTAGCTTGACGGCCAAAAAAACACGTATTTTTCGTTGAAAATCGAAATTTAATTCAAAACTAAGTGGGGTAGCAAAAATTCCAACCGTAGGATTTTCTGTACGTAACCATATATGTTTCGAAGCATTTGGCCATAAATGAGCGGAAATTAAGCGAGCCGGAATTACATCACTTTTAGTCTAAATTGCTACGTTTTCGCACTTTTTTCTCAGTATCTCAAGCAAGCTGCAACTTACTAAAAATCCCAACCGCGCATTTGTAGACGCTTTTGTTGCCGTTAGAATAATCCTATGCTTAGCTCATTCTGATCAGAAATAAAAATTTGCCACCGGACGAAGGGAACATCACTTTTCGGCCTTTTCGTGAAATATTAAGGTTTTCGCGTGATGCTCGGCTCCTACGGGATGTTTCTTGAAATCCATGCCCAAATTTTTAGTTTTGCTTCTTGCGAACCAAATGAGACTTGTTTCACGATCGTGGCTACTCTACGAGTTCTGTAAAGTTTTGTCAAAGTTTGTACTCGGCGCATCTCGCAAAGTTTTATGAACGGTGCACATTTCGCTGTGACTTGTCACCTACTTTACAGCCTTATTTCGACCTATTAAAATTAAGTACAAGTGTCGTATTTAGGCTTAAAATGTAGCTGAAGATATGCCAAACTCGGTTAATGCTATTTCTTGAAGCAGTTTTCGTATAAGCAGGTTCTCAGCCGAAAAGCACAGATATGGCTAATTCGTTCTTGCCGTGCTGAAAGATACTACAGTTACAGTAACACGCAACCGCTATGTGCATGGGCGTGCAGCCGTACGCACAGTTACTGTAAATTGTAGTAATTTGCCATTTTGAGTTCCGTTGGTCCGGCCGTGAGGGGGTTGTCACGCCGATCCCCAACATCCTTAGCATGCATGCAATCCACATTATCGACGATGTCTACACGTTAGCGAGCGCTTGTGCACAATACACCTCGACAAGAACGTAAAACATACCCATCCTTCAGGTCTTCAGGCCTTCAGGCCTTCAGGATAGAGACAACCTCCAAAAAAACCTTACACGTAATGGTAGTGGGTTTGGTAATGGCAAAAAAAGTGGTAATGGAAAGACAATGGCTACAAGCGAAGCCTAAATGTTAACGTGAATAGATTGAGTTATGCTTTTAGATTCGGTCTTTTCTAGTACGATCGAAATTATAGGATTTCAAAAACAAAGAGAAAGCGTCGGCTACAGAAGGCCGAACTTGGCAGAATACTTTCGCTGCCTTGACGGAGTCTATCCCCGTTAGCATTCCGCAGACGAAACCAAACCCTCTTGAGAGAAAAAGACTGAGACGTCATTTAATATATGGAATCTTGCCTCAATCGCATCTGGCTTAAATTTTTCGTCTCTTTTGATCCCCCCCCCCCATGTGCATGTTCAGGAGCACGCTAATGGGGGTCCTTTTAACCAAGCAGTGTTCATTCATCGATGTCGGCTGAATAACGCTCGGAATTCTTCGACTGTGGGTGCTCGAGTTAATTGCCTGATCATATGCACAAGCGGAAGGAGGGTCGTTCGCGAGAGGCGTTGCCCATTTCTTCTATATAAAGTCGAAATCGGTCGAGATTGCTCAGTGTGCATTCATTTCTGTCTCGGGCTGCCATGACGACCAAACCCGGGAGCCTTTGGGGCGGCACAAGTGTGCGGGCGACCGTGACATTTCTTTGGCTAATGAGCCGCGTGGTTTGCAGCGAGAAGCTTTCCGTTCGCTTCAGTAAGTTTCGAATTATGTTAGCGGGGCTGATTAGACTGCATCTGATATTAGCAAGCACGTTAGAACTCTTTTCATTTTGATTTCTCGTTAAAACTGGGTTAAATCCCAAAGGTCCAGCAAGATCCGAAATGTTCGAAAAAAGCTACGGCTCGCCAAGGTTTATGCTTACATGTGATAGTGCGACCGATATCCATACAACACTGAACGGCTTTCGGGAGAGGAAGAAAACTTTCGAGTTACCCCGTCGAATTTGGTATCATTCGTTAGCCCGTAAGAAAAACGACTGGTCGTTAAGATTTCAGACGGTATTGCTTTCGAATTTTTATGTTTTTTGAAAGTCCGGAATTTTCCAGTTTTCCGGCCTTGGCGCTGTGATAAGTCGCCGGCGCGCCATTCAAGAGGTAGCGGGTAAGATCCCGGCCGGGGGATAGCTTTTTTTGCGCAACATACCATCCACTATTACGAACCGTTCTTCGTTGTAGATCAAACCCACCTTTGGCCCCCACAAAAGAGGGGCAGCCCCTCAAATTCTCAAAAGAAGCTCTTGATGTGATGATTACAGGCCGCCCAGCTGAAATTCGGCCTCGGACGGGGA
>JNEY01000286.1:46773-64496 GCA_020875895.1 Aphelenchus avenae
CCCAGGGTCCCGGACCCCATTGATAAATATACCCCCACTGGGGTTAGTATTTCAGGAAATACGGTATGCGCTTCCCTTGAGGTCGACCCAAAAGACGCCCCTGCTGCATCGTACTAGGGTCGGGGTCTGATCGGGCTCGGGACCGAAGCCGAATCGAAGCAAAAGCTTGAGTGACCTACGTTTCAGCACCAACGTTTCGGCAACACTACGTTTGGGCAAATTTATGTTTCGGCAATACTACGTTCGGCTTTACTACGTTTCGGCACCACTTTGAAAGGTCGTTCCATCTAATTTGTTTCACTTAGCGGCTTAAATGCGTAAGCCCTGGATCGTAGGGAGCGGTTGTAAAACGTGAACCAGTCCTTGGTAACCCCGGCCAATAGCGTGATCTTCGCGTATGCGGGAGAGCAAGTTGCCGCCCCAGAAGGGACGGCTTCCTAAAATTACGCGTTTGCCCGAAAAACCTTCGATAGTGGGACCCTGGATGTGACTGCCGGGGTTTCCAAGGACTGGTTCACGTTTTCCAACCGCTTTTTATGCACACTTTTGTCGGCCGACCATCGGAATAGATGTGGAGAGAGAGCGGGTTCCGCTGGGCGGCAGGCAAGAGGAAACGCGTGCTCTCTATGAGAGCTCAGAATCGTTGCTGAAAGAAAAGTTTGCCGAAACATAATGGTGCCGAAACATAGATTTGCCGAAACTTAGTCTTGCCGAAACGTAAATTTGCCGAAACGTTGTTGCCGAAATGTTGGTGTGGGAACGTGGTTTGCCGAAACGTTAGTTGCCGATACGTTATTTGCCGAATCGTACGGCGCCCCAAAAGTTTGAAGCCGAATACTGAAGATCTACAGAACGTTACAGGGCTGGAGAAAGAAGTCCCGAGTCAGATAGGGACGGAATCAGAGGTCAGGTCCGGTTACCCGGCGCAATATTTGACTTGTAGGCCGAAGCCAACTAAGCCCGCCGCAGGCAATACCAAAGGAATTATAGCCTACAAAAATAAAACATATCGAACGTTTAACATCTTTAAAAAAATGATGCATCCTGATTTGCTGCGCTTGCTTCGCATGTTCCTGTTGAGCATGCCCTGCTAGGCATGCTCTTGCTTCAAGTGATCCTGCTCGCCTCTCTTACTCTTGCTTCAGGATAATGAACCTTTCAGGAAAGTGCACGCATAATGCTTCTAATGTTTCTTCTTCGTGAGCTTCTGCGTCGGACGCTCCTGCTGCACGCGCTCCGACGTCGCATACTCCTAGGTCACGAGCTCCTTCTTTGCACGCTCATCGTTCACAAGCACCGCTTCGCATGCTCGATGCCTCGCTTGCTCCTGATTGACATTCATTGCTTTGCTTCCTCATACGGTACCTCCTCTTGAATGGGATGCGTCTGCCTCTCATATCATGAAGGGGTGTCGTATGTATGTAACAACAAGGTCGCGATACATGGTTAAGTTTGGTATTATTCGATAGGCCTTCTAAAGTTATAAAAGACTGCAAAGTTCAAGGCTGATGTTGGCGTTGAAGTCAACGTCTTTACTGTTAACGTTGCTGCCGCAGACATGTTGACGACGAAAGGGGCGTCGACATTGACGCTTTCGATGTTGTTGTCGCCGTCCTCGAGAAAAGATCCAGAAGGCTGATGTCGACTCCTTGCTCAAATTCACGAAAAGAGGTCGTAAACAGATGATTCAAGCTTAAAATGCAGAATTATCGAGGACATGCTGGAACATCTGTCGGACTCAAGTGCATGGCTCTGGTTAGCTGAGTACGGCCCATTATTTATTTTGGTTTCAGCCAGCACCTCCTCCGGCCCCAATTGCTCCCACAATAAATGGGCAAGATCCACCACAAAAATCTTCATTATGAATCCTTAGGAATGCTACATTTACGTCCGCCAAAGTTCCGACAAAGAATGAGAAACAAGCGCCCTGACGAGAGGAGATGTTATGCTGGGGGGGGGGGGGGGAGTTTTCGAGCACGCTGAGCTCCAGAATGACGGAACTGGAACGATCCGAGGAGCACAGCTGTACATTCGTTCCGGCACGATGTGCCGAAAAAGTAAAAAGTAGTTACGCTAGTAATTACTCACTCTTTTAATTTCGCGTTCCCACTTCGCTTTGTCCGCTGTTAGTTAGCAGCGAGATGTACCTATGAATAAGCCGGATTCACATACGACTAATAGTTTCCATATTCAAGTAAACCCGAAAAATTTTTCCTTCATTCAGTATCGAATTTGAATCAAATAGATTATTTGAACCATTCAATCAGGAAAAGTTCTTTAGTTGTTTCATAGATTCATTATCGAATTCGATTCAAATAATTTATTTGAATCGTTCAGTCAGGGAAAATTCTCTGAGGTAGATTCTTTGATTGAACCGGAAACCCAAACACTACTTAGAACGAAAATGACAGAACAGGAATTATCTCGCCTTCGTGGAATATTTTCGACATGATGAGCCGAAAATGTTCCAAAGTACTGCTATTCCTTTCAGGTCCATGTTCCTAGTATGCTAATTTCTCCTAGAGATTCCTGTACACATAGCTCCGTTTCTGTGCTTGTGCCGTAGTCTGCCTTTGTCTCGCCCTATTGCAGTATACTCTCTACGGCCTATGCTCGCTTCGTGCTCTAGCGCTCAGCGTAGACGTAACTATTCCGATGAGCGTGTTAATTCCATCCCGCCGTTAGCGTTAAATGTAAAGATCTGATGTAGGTGTCTCGCACGCGCAAAGCGCGTGAAAACCTCATATAATATACTTTTTTAAGGATTTTACCACCCATCCCATGTTGTCTTCTTGCCATCGACCTTCGAGCGTGCCTTCTGACCGCGCTTGACTAGCTGCTTTTTTCGGTAATGCAAGGGATTTGTATGATGCATTTTACTACTATCTGCTCTCCTATTGGGAGTTTTCCTTTATTACACGTGTTTTCGCTGTTTGCATTACTCCGTTCTTGTGAGAGATAGCTATATGTGTTGTAGCCGATGATGTTTTTCAGCCGATAACATTAACGTCTAGCCGGAAACGTTAACGGCTGAACCTTCAGCCGTAAACGTTAACGGCTAGTCGGAAACGTTTTCGGCTGAAATTTCAGCCAATCTTGTTGAAAACATGGTTGGCTAGCCGATAACGTTAACGGCTAGCCGATCATGTTTTTTTTAAACAATATCGGCTGAAGTTTCAGCCGATATTGTTTTTTTTAACATTATCGGCTAGCCGACGGTGTTTTAACAATATCGGCTAGCGATCGTGTTTTTAATATCGTTGGCTAGCCAACCATGTTTTTGGGCTAGTAAGCACTGAGTCTTAGAGACCGGAAGCCGTACCTTAGTACGGGCCGTACCCTTACCGTACCCGTATTTTACGGGTACGTCTAACGGTACCGGGGGGGGGGGGTGTCCAGTACGGTACGGGGGGTAATTCCCGATCTCTACTGAGTCTAAGTAGAAAATAAACCTCTATAAATCGTTTTCTGGCGTTCCTAAGTCTAAGCCTGACCTAATCTGAACAGCATAAGCTCCAGCCTAAGCCTCAGCATGCCGGCGCTTCGCGCCGCGAATGGGTAGGATACATTACTAAGCCGGGTGAGCTGAGCTCGATGGGAATAACATTACTAAGCAATGTTGGGTAAATGCAACAATATTTTGCCGAGTTTACCCAAATTCGGCTTAGCAATGTTACTCAACGGGCTTAGTAATTTATCGTACCCGTACGCGGCGCGAAGCGCCGGCACGCTTAGGCTGAGGCTGAGGGTCAGGCTGTTCAGATTAGGTCAGGCTTAGGCTTAGGCTTAGGAACGCCAGAAAGCGTAATTTAAAGAAGCCCGGATTGGTCGGAAGCCGAAGAGGGACCGTTTAGGCAAAAACGATGTTACAAACACGATCGGCTAGCCGATAATGTTGAAAAAACAAAATGCTGAAATTTCAGCCGATATTGTTAAAAAACATGATCGGCTAGCCGTTAACGTTATCGGCTAGCCAACCATGTTTTTTTTAAAAACAATATCGGCTGAAATTTCAGCCGAAAACGTTTCCGGCTAGCCGATAACGTTATCGGCTGAAAAACATCATCGGCTGCAACATATGTATTAAGGGATACTCTGTCATGTATCTGGCGCGACATGGACCTCGACGACTTTTACAACATGGCGTACAATGTTCGCATTCGTCTCACACATTTGGTCATGGCGAACGCCTTTTGCGGCCTCAAACAGGATTATCGGTGGAAGAAGATGCCGTCAAAGCTGCTATCCATTGCCAATGGATTCCTCAAAGCCGAGTTCAGAGTAATGACCTATACGATAGAAAAACTTTGAATTTGTCCCAGGTTCTCAAGTAATTTGCCAAAAAAATCGCCACTATTTTTATCAGAAATATTAGTCTAATGGTAAGTAGAAACCAGCCAGCTGTCGAAATTTAGAAATCTCTCGGTACGCTGAGTGACAGTCAGGAGATCGAGAATTGGATGGGAAAGATTCTCGGCGTCGTAGACGGTGCTGCGGAAAAACTCGGCCTGCCTGAGGGATATCCGAATTCAAGTGCCGTTGTCCGCAACTATACACTCTTGGCGAAGAACGTCGTTCAGGCGCTGACTCACGAGTGGGATGCGTACTCCGCCAGTCGCAATCTTTCCCAGCCGTTGGACGAAAAGTGGGCGACGTAAGTGCTACGCGTTATTAGTCAAAACGGTGCACGCGATTTCAGAAAACTCCACAGATTGTCCTGAATTTATTGCCTCCATGATAGGCGCAGACTGTCGCAATTTTAAAAAGCACCATGTACAACGTGATCATAATTGTCATTCATCTTAGTTATTTTAGTGTATTCTCTGAAGCATTCGGGTCGTTTGTTTTTTACCCTTGCCAGAAGTCCGACTACGCCCCACCCGGCAAAGTAAAGACCCTGCAAGACAAGTGGGTCAAAGAGGAGGTCAAGAACACTTCGGTTCTCTTTCACCAGCGTCCGGAAGCAAACATTCTGGTATGGAAGAAGCGTAGCAATGCTTGCAGTGATTCGGAGAAACGTGACTGGATCAAGAAGAATGAAGCACAAATCAAAGAGACTCTCGGGTAGGCATTTGTCGAAGAATTTCTTTGCAAATGACTATTTTAGAACCTGGAAGAAGGAAGACATTTCGGCAGTTCAATCGAAGGTTGCGGCCTTCAAGAGCAACTCGCGCAGCTGGCAAAAATGCTTCCACGCTGTAGCGATCGTAAAGTGCGCCTATCGCTTCGTTTGGTACGAGCTGGGCTGGACCTACTTCCACGCCACGTCCGAATGTGGCGATTTCTGTGTCAAAGCCGGCGGCGAAGGTTACCGTCATCAGTGCTTGACCATCATTTTTCTTGGATAGACAATGACAATATGACGAGATAAAAAGGAGCATGACGTCATCTAATGTGAAAAAGATCAGCATGACTCATACCAGCGTTGCGGTTCCCGTATCGTCTTCCCTCTAAGGGAGCATGAGAAAATGCGTAACGCGAACAGGGAGTGGGGGGGGGCGAAGAGGGAGGGTGGGGGATGTTCCGGAGAGGAGGGGGGGGGGGGGCTGGTGCGTTACGGGGGCCTTACGGCGGGGGGGGGGGGGAGAAAGGGCTGGAATTCACTTTACGCATTTCCTGAACGGTCCATAACCATGGAGTTCAGAACCTTCATAATACTTCTGAACTAAGCTCTCACGTGCGCTAAAGCGCACGGAGCGACGCATTTACAGAAATATTAACGGCCATATTTATTGAATGGCAGCTAAGCGGCCGCTAGCGTGGGCGCAGCCATATGCTTTTGAGCAAACAATTGCAGAGAGTATAATACTGCACGAGATGTATCGCAAAAGGTTTAATAACTCTAGAGATCTTTGCCCGTGCAAAAGGACCTTGCCCAGTTTGTTCCGATGCTAGGAATTTCTCTGAAATTTATCTTAGTTACTTGGGAATCATGTTTAACTCGGTAGCTACCGACTGGTATAAATTCGGTACAACATAGTAAATAGATCAAGGCTTATAAAACAGTGCCCAGCCCGTAAACCATTCGATATTCTGTGCGAAGCAACACGTCGTCGACGCTCATCGTGCGCAGCAGTGCAATCTTCTATGCGACGTCGAGAGCATTGCCCGGGTAGCCTGTTTGACGGTTCTAACCAGTCATTAGACTAAGACCGTACCATTCCAAATAATGGCGCATTTGACTCAAGAATAAGGCGGACGCGACCGACGGTTGGGCAGTTGCGTACAACCTGAACCAGTGTTTTGTCGTATGTCGTGCTAAGTCTGTGAGCGTTCACGTCTAACGACGTGTTGACGCACCGAGCATAACATATCTTCGGCGTGAAGCCGAGGTAGCAATTGGGAAAGCGTCGACGCCAGTTATCCGCAATTCGCAGAGTCAACGAAAAGGAGTGGAAATGCACATGATGCTTCTTTGCAAGCTTCTAGAAAGACTGTAGCAAGCCAATAACAATAATCAAAGCATTCTAACCACACTCATCAGATTAAAGACGACTTGCTCCAATCAAGTGCACATCGTCTTTGTGCGGGCGCAGATGAACCACGACCGAAACGCCGAAGTGCTTGGCTATGTCAAATTGACGACCCAACGCTTTCAGTTGCCCTTGAGGCGAGGGAACAATCCTAAAGACTACCCAGTCTTGCGTACGACTGCAATCTAACTAACTCGTTCGATTTGTCGCCGCCTAATTCGTCTATGGCAATAGGTCTGGAACCGTAATCTGAAGAGTCTTCGAAGACTTTTCCAAAAGGAGTCGTGTACTTCGTCGTCGTATTCTAGGTCATTCTTGAGGCGGACACCGAATGCAGAACCCAAAGTCCAATCTGACGGTTAAAAAGAGAAGCTAGCGGAGCGTAACCTAGGGAAACGGACCATCAACTTGACTCGCTTCGCCAGTAGTCCGGGATCCAATTGCACCAGCTGCGGACCATGACCTGAGCCCGAAATTATCGTATGTGAAGGAGGCGTTACCTGCCCGACATTTCTCATATAAACCAAAGGATAACAGAAATTCGGAATTGCGCCGCCAAACGCCAACTTCTTGTTATCCATCGTCAGAAGATAATCACAGTCGCCAATCCTGACGCGTTTGCGTTCAAGCAAATCGACGTCGCAATGCGCATCAACCATCCGAGGCCGCCAAGATGGCAGATGTTTGAAAGACATACTAAAAGCTGAGTCGAAGAGTATGTACAGATTTATCGGACCATGCTGACAGACATCCTAGCTTATGATGGACAGGCAATAATAATGGGTAGATTTGCGTATTGTTTCTACTTGCGGCGGGTGGATGAAGACGTTGGACCCGCATCGTCGTTACGGCTGTCCACGCGCCGAACCTGGGAAGCGACTCGGGCCTTCTTCGGTGATGTCGAAGCCCGCTGATGGTCGTAGTCATCCCGTCCCGACGAGCGCTTTCGGCCAAGCCGAGATGCGAGTCCACGGCCATGTCCGCTGCGGTCTTTTGGTCCATGACCACCGCCGCCGCTGTGAAGCTGGTGCACCTTAACGGTCATACCGAAGGCGTCCTTGATGTTGACCTCGCAGATGCGTGCCACTCCCTCGATGCATGACGGTCGAAGGTCGACGTCGCTGAAGAACGAACGCTCCTTATTGTCCGTGATGTAGGTGACAAGGTTAGTTCCGATCGCGTGGAGTGTGGTCTGGGTGGTGTTGTCCAGATGCGGAGCATCGTGGCGTAGGAGAGATCTTGCGTGAGCTTCGTTGCCGGTGCGAGCAGGAGGACTCTGAGCTGATTAAACTCCAGGAGCTTCTGTGCCGAGCGGCGGACGACCTCCCAGAGTCCCAGCGGGTGCTGCTGCTGTTGCGGCCAAATGATGATCAAGCGGATCATACGCGATGGAAAGAGCTTGGCTGCCCGCGCGGCGATGACCTCCGACGTGTCCGCTTCAACGAACTGTGCGTCCTTGCCCAAGCAGTGGGCCAGGCCCCTGGCGTTGCTGCCTCCGATGACTGCGATGCGGTTACGGACGGTGAACGTGCGGTGTGCGCACTCCATCGCCAGGTGCTCGTAGTCACGCGCCACTGGGTCCGATGTGACGTTAACCGGCTGTTCCTCGCTGTACACCATTGGGTAGTGAGCCGAGCGCGTAGTTGCGATGACGGCACTGTTCCAGGAACGCTCTCAGTGCTCGCTCGACCCACTGGTTATGGTCGATGCCGACTGGCATGGTGCGGTCGCCCTGGTACCAGGTGACCTTTTCGTCGTCCGTGATGGCCGCCGAGTTGAACACCGCTGCCATTCGGGCCAGGCCCATAGGCGTGTCGGCCCTCCAGGTGTTGAACTTCACTGAGAGTGCTGCATCCGGTTCAATGTAGAAGAGCTGCACTGTGCGGATCGCGCAGATTTTGCAGGGCAACTGTGGGTCCAGTGGCGAGTTGAAGATGGCGAACGCCTCGGTCTCGATCGGCTCTGTGAACTGCAGGGTGCAGAAGGAACTTTGAATGGTCGATCACTCGCACAGCTCGTCGATATGTCGCTTCCAAGTCGCCTCGTTGTTGAGAGTGCTTTCGGCTGTAACTGCCTCGTTCATGGCTGAAATAGCTTTGGTAGTGGTATAAACAGCAGTTTCACGGTGATCGCGATAGTGTATCGTCAGTACAAATTAGTTTCGTTCAGAACGGGTCCGCGTACTGGTTGTTTTTCCGCTTCAACATCCCAAAAGAATAGGGCCAGGCCCAGCGCAATGTGAGCGTCGTCACTTTCGGCGGTATTGGTTGTTCATTTTGGTTCGTAAAGGAGCAAGAAGAACATCTAATGCCAGCTGAACTCGAAGGAAAGTCGCGAGACAGGGAGAAAGGTGGAGCGCCATGCGCCCTTCTCAACCAATCTCTGTCCCAGCGCAGCACTGAGGGTAGAAGGAAGAAACGTCGGGCCAGCACCGCCGACGCTCGCGACTCGTAAACAGTCTCCGCCTCGTGGTTGTTGTTGTTGTGCATCGGCGAGCCGCAAAGGCTCGTTGATTCGGCCAGCTCAAAGCCGCTCCGCCAGCGCCATCCAACCCGGCCTTTGTTCCCGTCCTCACCCGGGTTATCAGTGCTAGACGATCACACTCGTGGTCGCGCAGCATGGGTCGGCTCAGAGCCCCCAAGTCGAAGAGTAGGTACAGATTTACGGACCATGCTGACAGACATCCTAGCTTATGATGGACAGGCATTAATAATTGGGTAGATTTGCGTATTCTTTCTACTGCTGAAAGCGGATTAACTACAAAAAAATGCAGACACGGTCGCGATATAAAAGTATTAAGAAGTATAAAAGTATTACAACGTTCATGCGACATCTTAGCGTTTTAGGGCGTTATGGCGGGGATGTTTACTGTACCATCTTAGCTCAGACTTGAAACCTTGCAGCGACGACAGGTACAAGAATATGACGTGTGCAAACGTTAGGTAAAGACAATGACATCAATTTCGCCGAGGCAACCGTGCGAAGCTGACACCCTTCTTTTGAGACTAATGCCTCAGCCGATTTCTCCTGAGAAAAATACCTCATATAGGTTGAACAAGGAGAAAATGTGTGCCTCAAAATTTGTGTAGACACGTGGCCTCTAATGGAATGTGTTCTTTTAAAGAAATGCGCATAAACCAGGTTCCAGATTTTGTCTTGCGTGCTACCTAGAGAACCGCACGTGGGAAACTCAGTGTATTGCTAGCTCAATGCACCGTCTCCTAGGAACAGCCTACTGCGCAGTCCTTTTATTCAAAAAGAACTTCTAATGCGAACCGCTAGCGGATAAGTCTGCAACTGTCCATTGCTAGGTTCTTCTGGTATAACTGTTGCCTAGAAGTGTGCAGGAGGCCTGTCTGTTCTAGTAAATTCGTGAACGAAATTATTGCGGAAATCGCGACAGTTTCGGGCATGGACCAGAAACTTACTGCAGGTCATAACATACGTAAGGACCTACTAGTGTCCATTTCGCTAAAGCTTCGCTGACTGTGTCCAAGTACACGCGTTACTCAGCGTATTGAGCATTGAAACTTCTGCTACGGAAAAATACTAATGATAAACAACATGCTATCCAAAAGACGTCTTTCTTCGTGTCAGATCGAGCGCATGTCTTCAACACGAACACTGTGGTTGACAAGCATAGCACTAAGCTTAGTCCTCAATGGTAGGGACCCTTGCGCGTTCTCGTGTTCTCCAAAAATAATACCCTTGTACGGTACTGAGGACCCCGTAAGCTCGAAAAGCGTGTCCAGTCTGACTACTCGCGTAAAATTCAGCACGACGTCTAGGAAAACGTTTTATGCTTGCACGAGAAACTAAAAGTAAAGCAACAGAAAGCAACAGCAGGCCGGCTTACAACAAAAGCGATGTCGCCCTAAGAAGCAAATTTGCTAAGCTTCACTAATCTAGCGCATTATTTGTTTTTACAACGTTGTCTGTTGCGCTTTCCACTAGCAGTACTAAATAGTTCTTTCACTTGCTACCCGATTTTGTGATTTTATTTAGTTACAGTTCCTTAGAGACCCGTCTGGTTAACTGGCTTACACTCCATTTCGCAGTTAATTTAATGTGTGCATTTTAGCCTGGTGATCGCGGGAACTCTCCTCGTCTTTAGCGCAACCTGTCCGTCGCACAAAAGCCTGCGCTTGACGGTCCCATCAGCTTACCATCGTTCATTGTCTTCGGGTCGCCTTCAGCTGTCCACAGCGAGCCGAGCTCACTTCTTTACAAACAATGTCCCTGCTTCCTGTGTTCAAACTCTTTCATGGTGGAGTTTAACAAGATCTTTATTGATCTACCCAACTTGGTGTTCTGCCATTCCCGACGCAAAGCATTCAACTGTTTTAGCTCCGGCTCAAAGATCCAAGATGTCTGGCCCACCCACTGGGAGTCAACGCGTTCATCGCCGATTTCAGCATGCTGAGCAATATGGGACGCATTTCTCGCCGGCCCACAGTATTTTGGTCATAAGCGATCCCTAATTATTGTTGATCCATAAGCATGGCTAGCCCATCTACTGGAGGGGCGGAATATACATCTACGTGAGGGGCGGAATATGACTCGGAGGTTGAGCGGAGTCCTCATCCACTAGGAAAAAGAAGAAAATGCGGATAGTGCACCGATCGAAGCACATAAACGTCGTTACGCTCAACTGTCAGTCGCGGAGCAGCGCGGAGAAAAAGAACAATTGTCGGAGGCACTAAACGATCTCAACGCACATCTGGCCTGCCTGCAGGAAGCCCGAATGACGGAC
Source organism: Aphelenchus avenae (assembly GCA_020875895.1). Lineage (NCBI taxonomy): Eukaryota > Metazoa > Nematoda > Chromadorea > Rhabditida > Aphelenchidae > Aphelenchus > Aphelenchus avenae. The sequence continues at coordinate 58,000 of JNEY01000286.1, forward strand.
GACGAGAAAAAGCAGTTCAGCTTCAGCGTACCGCCCCCGAACGCTACCAGCAACCAACAGCCATCCGGTTGCACCATCTACGCCAGCAGCGCTGACAAAGGACAGCATCTGCAGTGGCCGTCAGAAGCGACCTCAGCCCGCTGGTCGACGAGTGGGCGTCCTCGAGCGGCCGCATCGCCTACGTGCACTTTAAAAACGTTAAGACACCGACAAAGGTCGTAAGCGCGTACGCCCCAACAAGAGACGCGTTTGATGCGGTGAGGGACGAATTCTACGACGTCGTCAAGTTGGTCCTAAGCGCGATACCACGGAAGCACTTGGTGACCCTCGGCATGTACGCCAACGCCCAGTTCAGTGTTGAGGACGAAAGTCCATGCCTCCGCCGGCAGTCCTGGTATCTGCCGGCGAAAGATACCAAAGACAACGCCGAGAGGCAGCTCCAACTAGCATAGGAGCACAGCCTGTGCCTGGCAAACACCATACTGCAAACCAAGCGGCAGCAGCGCGTGACGTGACGCAGCAGCGTTAAGCTGTCATCAGAAACCAAGGACAGAAGACGCATTGGACGCTTGATCAGCCAGCTTGACTATGTGCTCGCATCTTCGAGATGGGTGCAAAACGCCGAGAAGGCAACTAGTGTGCAGCGCTCGGATTTCCTGTCGGATCACCGGCCAGTCGTGGTGCGGACGAAGCCGCGATACGAGTTACCCAGGACAGCCAGGCAGAATCGGTACAATGTACAACGTCTCATAACGGACGGAGTCACGAAGAAAGCGTACAGGGAGGACGCCTCAAACAAACTTTTCCCGAGAAATCGTCACCGCGCAGGCTTACCCGTGACGGCGACGTACTTCACTCGCGCAGTCAGCTAGTCCAGAAATACCCACATACCGGAGCTCAAGGCAGCGAGACAGCGTCCGCAGGCAAGTGCAGCCTAGTGCACTGGACGGCAAATGCGAGAAGGCGAAATGATGCGCAGCACGCGGCACGCGCCAGAAATGCGCTGAGGAGGCAGCTGAAGTCCGACAGAAAAGTCCTGTGGCAAAGGCGCGTTGAGGGAAACTGAGGATGCTTGGATGTGCAGCAACACCGAGAAGGTCTACGCGCCGCTCAAACTTTTACAGCGAAGGCTCAGAGCCGCATCCGACACGCTAGTGGTGGATGGCAAGCGCGTGACCGGCGAAAAGTGCCTTGAAGCATGGAAGGCTCACTTCTCGAGCTTGCTGAACAGACCGCCGGCTGCAGGGGAACCGCTGCGCCCAGACACACTACCGGACTACGGCATCGATGTTGGGCTACGGACGGTGGCAGGGGCCAGTAAGGCGACCCAGCAAATAAAGAATGGCAAAGCAGCTGGTGAAGAGGGCATCCAGCCGGAATCGCTGAAAACACTACCCTCGTCAACAGTCACAGCGCTCACGACCGTGTACAAGTCTATATGGGACACGGAAGCGATACCGGAGAAATGGCGGACAGTGGTCGCGATCCCGATGCATAAGAAAGGAGCCACCACGAACCCAGCCAACTACAGAGGAACCTCAATGCTGTGCTGGACGTCCAGTACAAGCTGTTGGAGCGCGTCGTTGTAAACCGGATGCTCGCAGTTCGGGACCAGCGGTCCAGAGACGAGCAAGCCGTGTTCAGGCCCGGAAGGTCAACAGCCGACCAGACCCTCATCCTCCGCCGCGTGCTCGAGCAACACCACCGCTTTCAAAAGCCCACAGTGGTAGCCTTCTTTGACTTCGCATGCGCAATCGACTCGCCGGATATGGAGAGAATTTACCAGCTCCTACACTGCGACGGAGTTCCCGAAGAGCTGGTCGCGCTGGTGAAGGAAATGAACACGCACTCGGTAGCTGTCGTGCGTACCAGCAGCGAAATCAGCAACCCGTTCCCAGTTGCGACGTGGGACAGGCACGGGAGCGTTATGGGCCCGATGCTCTTCAACTACCCCACTGGCGCGATCATGCGGGAAGCAGTCCGGGAGTTTTAGGGCGGAGTGAAGCTACTACCTTCATAGAAGGTCCTGACAGATTTTGACTACGCGGACGACATAGGCCTGGTCTCGACGTCGACCGGCAAACTCCGGCGGTCCATCGACAGGGTTGCCGAGCTGGCAGAACGCATGGGACTACGGCTCAAACCAGCAAAATGCGAACTCCTGTCCACGCCCCCAAAAGGTGACGGCGAAGAAATCAAGAGGGTACCGAGATTTTGTTACCTCGTCTGTATCACACGGCTTACGACAGTGTGAAGGAAGACGTCTTGCAACGCATTCGCAAACGCGGACGGCGTTCGCTACTCTTCAACGATGCCTCAGGACGATGCCCAGAAAGACGAAGCTCCGGGCGTACGCAACAGCCATACGGCCCATATTGATGTACGCCTCCGAGACTTGGCCGCTAACGCAGAGCGAAGAGGGCCGACTCAGTCAAGCGGAGCGTACTTCATGCGCCGTGCTCTGGAAATACGTCGGCTGGACATGGTTAGCAACCAGAAACTGTGGAGGGCCGTCAACGCTGCACTTGCTCCTAAAGGTCTGAAGGAGTGGCAACTACCATCAGAATGAACCGCGTGAGACTACTGGGCCGCCACCTACAGCGAAACCCGCAACGCCTCACAAGGGTGGCGATCGAGTATGCCGGTGAAGCAGCCTGGAGAAGACGTGCAGGAGGAGCTCGAACAACGTGGCTGGAAAAAGTCAAAGAAAGATATCGAGAGGAAATGCAAGAGCTCCCACAATTCCGAGGCACTGAAACAGTAACGTGTTGGAATCGTAGTAACTGGCTACGCATCACTACGATGCTCGCAGAAGACGACGCAGCGTGGCAACAGAATATGTGCGCACGGCAAGCCAACAACACTGGATCGCTCTCTATGGACCCGTCTTAAGTCAAGTCAAAGTCATTAAGGCCGGTTCACGTTCTTCGGTCTGTGCATTGCCGAACGATTGTGTTTATGATTTGTTTTTGTTAGGGACTTTTCTTGTAATATTTTGTGTCCGCATTAGGAGTTCTCTTTGTGTAAAAGGTTGCGCATTAAGCTCTTACTATGAAGCTGTGTATTAAGCTAGCAATACACTGAGTCTCCCACAGCAACACGAGATGACCCACTAGTTACTGGGGAAACTAGCTCTTCCGAAATAATTAACTGGGGAATTAGCTTACGGGTTCCCCGACACAAATGACTAACCAGTTGCATTGCGGTCCTAACGGCCGTGATCCCGGAGGTTGATAGACTCGTATTCGTGAGCGACTGGTTCGAGCTTGAGTTCAACGAGTGATCGGTGGAGTGGTACTTTCTATCCCAGCGCCGAAAGGTCGAAAATACATACACTTGCCGTAAAGCTCGTAGAAAGACACTCTCACGATGCAGTGGGACCTCGTCTACGGGCTCTCGACGCTCACCGCTCACGACTTCATGCCGGGCAGTACTCTCCTCACCTACAAGGATTTCTTCCGCGAGGGGCACGCGCGGCACTTTGATCGCCAACCATTCTGCATATGGCCTAGCTGCCTCAGGAATTTTCGGCCCAGGGCTGTCGATCGTCAAAGAGACATCTTATCCGTCACTAATCCTTGGCCCAAATTAGGCAGTCTAAACAGGGGTACTAACACGTTCTAAGAATCCATAGGTCGCGACAATTGTTTGATGCTTCTAGGCGTAGAGCTCTATGGTGCTGTTTAAAAAATTGAACTGTCGGTGCTACTAAGAAAACTTTGAATTATTCACATAGGCCTCACTTTAGCCTCCTTATGAATTAAGCATTTCGCAACTTTAGTGGTGAATAAGCCGGAAGTAACAGCTCAGTTAAGCAGACGTGGACCCGTCAAATTATCTCTTAATTGAGCAATAAATCGGATGCCGCTCGTCCTTCCCGCCGTTGCACACATCTTGAACTCGGCATAAAACGCTTGTCTAGCACCTGTAAACTTTGAATTTTTACTTCACATGCGTTTACATCAAACGACGAAATAACTTTATATTCTTCGGACACCAGGTCTGAACTTTCAGCTGCTTTGAGTTTGTTTCTGTCTCCGTAACAGGATAGCAGTAGCCTTTTGTGTCCCTCAGCTCCTAACCAAACTGTTTAATGTATACGTGCGGTCATTCTCGAATTTGCCTCTTAATGGCCCTCTTACCCTTGAAATGGAGAGCATTTAGCGACGAGCTTCTAAGCTTATCCTAGCAAGGATGGCACATTCCCTCCGTGCTCCCCTTCCTGGGCAGCTATTCTCAGCTTAATATATTATACGTTAAAACATTGGAGACCCATGGCTTATCTGGTCATGTCCCACGAATTTATTCAAGATAAAAAATGACTTCAGATGAACTCTATTTCCTACTATCTCAGGTTTCGGGGTAATAAACCTACTATACGCATCCTAGGGCGCGTACGTCGGTTCGTACTAGTTTCTATGTCCGGCTTTCACGAATGTACAGCAAACTTCTGGAAAATATTCGAAAATAACCACGATTTCAGGTTTCCGGATTAGTAGTGCATCAGATTTTGGCGGCCGCGGTTGGTGTTTAAGCTATGGCTGCCAAGGTGTCTGTTTCTTGTAAGCTCGCAGGAATAACATGGAATCAACACGTTGGGCAAATTTATGCCTTGATGAACACATTATACGTCTTCCTTGGTGGTTTTGTAACGTACTAAACTGGTCAGTCTCGTGAGGCGGACTTAAGTTCGTACAAATTACAAGCTTTGAGTGCATGTGTGTATAAACGTGCAAATCCTGCTTTAGGGGTGCCCAAAAGACTGCAAGGATGCCTGCAGGTCCTGTGGAAGCGATGGGCGGAGGGCGATGAGCTATACGTCTATTAGTCTCGTATTTTTAAAGCTCTTTTGTCTTGCCTCACATGTTTCAATTCGTACGCTTAATGAACTAACGCGAACAAACGTTTGTACGTGGTCTAACTGAAAACTCTGGTTTGTTAAGAAAAATGGTCTCCAGCGTCATGAAATTGCGCTTCGTCTGTGGATCGCTAATTTTCGAAATGGGCGTGTCAGCATCATCGACGCGCGATTCCCGTTTGACGTACGCTTAGTTAATATGCGCCATATAAATACACCTCTACTGGGCTGGGTTTTCATTCGGGTCTAGGCTGCTGACGTGGACGACTACACCCAGGTAAGCCTCATCTTCTACCTACGTTATACATTTGGACGGGCGTCCAGTATCTAGTTATTTTACGAATAACCAGGAAAAAAAGAATGTTCTGTGCAAGCATAGTCTTAGCCATAGTTTTTGGAGCCTTGCGAGCAGTACAATGTACAATGGCGCGGTGAATGTCGAATTAATATTATCGATTTTCATGTAGGAAGTTTGACAATGCGTTCAACATTCGCAGGTTGCAACCAAAATTTTTTAAACGACAAAGAATTTCCGAGCATTTTTGCCTCTGTGTATCATGCCGTACGTTGCTTCAAAAAGGGGCGCGCGCTCTCGTAAATAATCAGAACTACGTTATAAGTGACATTTTAGTAGAATTCCCGAATAGAAAAGGCGCTTTCCGATGTTCTGGCGAGTCCTTGCGGCGGGCACGAAGTGAGTCCTGCCGTTATTACATGGTACACGGAAAAGTTGCAAACCCGTGGCTTATTTTTTCTAAAAACCCTACCACTATTAGACCTCCCCTCCAAAAAACGCATCTGTCCCGAAAACTCGCAGCTCTTCAAGACTTTCAAGGACCATTGTTTTGGGGCGATTGGACTTCTGTTTTTGGGTGAGCAGGGTTTAAGCATTTCCACTTTCTTCTGCCTAACACAATGTGGCGCCATTTCCATTTCCACAATTTGCGCCATTCATTTCCAGTATTAAATTTACCGCTCCTAGTCGTGCTTTAAGCATGCAAGGTGAAAGTGAAATGGATGCTCTTTGCACGCTTTATCTCGCTGATTAGGTGTTATTGCCTCCCGGGAGAACTTCTGCCTCTTCTGACTTGGATCTGCGAGTAGCTCCAAGTTGGCCGGGTGTCGGTCTTTGGTGGTAAAATAAGCTAAAACTATAAGATTCTTATTTTCATCAGTACTCTACCAGCTACACATACTTTCATGGTACATGCTTGCTAAGTACTAGGGTTGGGGACCGTTCAGGTCGCGTACCGGTTCCGATTCCGACCGATTCCGAAATTTTAAAACCGATCCCGATTCCTCTAGAAACCACCGATTTCCCCGATTCCGATTCTTCCCAAATTCTACTGCGCGATGTCTTCTATAAAGTGCGCCCATAAAGTACATACCGCTGCTAATATTTATATTGTCAGGGTGCGCTAACCCGCATATTTTTCGATGCATCTTAATCCAGGACTGAGCTGGCCAGGTTGCCGGCACCTACTGCCCCGCATAGCCATTGTCTAAGCCTAAGCTTAATCGACGGCTTAGCTAGTGAGTCTCACGACTTTTCTATGAATAACAGGCTAAGCTGATAAACGTAACGGGATTGAGTTGGGTAGGACTGATTCACGCGGTGCAGTGTCCGGAATTTTTTTTT
>JNEY01000286.1:99835-168496 GCA_020875895.1 Aphelenchus avenae
CCCCCAATTTAAGTTCTTCCCCCCCAATAAACGCACAAGATCCCCAAAAAAGTTTGTTTTGATTTTCAGAATATTGATTTTCCCATCTCCGACTAAAGCGGACTACACCAGTGAATTCTGTATCACTGTTACGTCTTACTTTGTGCAGTTCGCCGAATCCACGCACATCCAGTAGGCCTGATGATTATGGTCTCCACGGAGTACATCCTAGCTCCCGGCTTGTCAGTGCTCATACGGCAGGCACCGATGCGGCACTGCCCACTCGCGAAGGCCCGACAGTCGAGTGTTGACGTAGTCGCCGGCCCTGTTGCGGACATTCGTCGCGTTCATCGGCACGCCTTGTACCCCCGGGCGAGCACTCGTTGCGACCGCAAGTTCTGCTCGCTTTCGTCGGGTTGATCCACTTCCCGTTCTCCGTGATGCGCTGCTCGGCTGTGCACTTGGTCCTGACATTCAATTTCAGGCAGATGTCGATGTCCCCCAATCTGGTCAGAACACCATTTGAGAGTTTCGGCGAATTATGGCGGAGCTAAAAGTGCGGCCTAAAAACCAGAAACCCGCAGCGCACGCCTGGAAATCAACCAATCTACTTTCATAGGTGTATTCTTGAGACGACGTGTTCCAGTTAAACAAATTTTTCACATTAAAAAAACAAACATTACATTGGAAAATTTAAAATCCTTGGTATAGCAGAACTCGTCCGGTCCGCATTCCGCGCAGCCGACCTTTGTCACTAAAACCGCGAGTGAATCGTGGCCGCTGATGCACTAAGCGTAGGCTGCTGACAGGTCTCTTCGTCGAAGCAGTAGCTGCAGTTGACGGGACATCCGCTTTTTCCGCGCTTTGAGCTTGAAAAGGACGCCGAGAAGTTGCCGACAGTAGCGTCCATGACGACGACCCGGTCGGAGTAGTGCTTGGGGCGTAGCCGAGTGAACTGACCCGGATGAAAGGTCGGTTCAAGCGTCGTATTCCACCCGCCGAGGTTCGGCGCGTGACGCACTCCGAAGCTGCCCCGAGCAACGTCCAAATCAAAAAGGGTAAGTCGAAAAATCGATGCGGATAATTTTATATAAAAGCAGCAAAAAGAAATTATTTTGGTCTACGATCGGGCTAGCGTAATCTAGTAATTTTAGTGAGAAAGCTTTTTTAGTGAGGAAGGATTTTCTGAAAATGGTCTTGGCCATGGTCTAGTTACAAGCGGTGCAGATCGTCAAACTCCCGCACCTCGCAACTCCGGCATGCGGATGTAGTGGCCCCGGAAGTCGTCGACGTACACCGCCGAGCGGTTCTCAAGCGGGTTCTGACCAGTCAGTTCCTTGGCGTAGATCGTCTGCAGCTTGGGAAGATTGATGTTCAAGTCGACCGCATGGATGTGCAGGAAGCCTTCGATCTTCAAAATGACCTGTCAGTTCTCGCTTGAAAACGCTTGGACCTACCACTCGGATTTCACGAAGGATCCAGTCAAAGTCCTCCTGCCGGATTCCGGTGACGTGCGCGATGTAGAAGTTGCCGGTGATTATCTGGCACGGTTTGGGCTCCCCGTACCACTCCAACGCCTCGACGAACGGCATCGCATAGTGCCACTCCGCGCCGTAGTCCGGGAACAGCGTCTTGTCGTAGCGGTCTGCCAGCAACGGCCGCATGCCGGGGCAGACCCTCGCTGAAAAGAGCTCAGTAAAATCGGAATAGTTTGGACGTCAAGATTACGCAAACACGTACGTGATTCAATAGCTGCGAAGCCGCATGGGCATAGAAGCAGTAACGCAAGCAGAAGTCGATACATTCCGACCCGGCTCGTCTCTCGGTGCCTGTCGCTATCGGCAGTGTGCGCCACCGTGCTGATGTAGACGCTGAAAACGAATGAAGTGTATTCAGCTTGGATATTGGACACGCAGTAACGTCACATAAGCTAGCACGAAACTTGTAAACCAAGATTAGGCCAAGAGCAGAATTGGTGTCTTTAGCCGCTATAAAAGTCTAAGGCTTCCTGTTCAACGTACATCAACCATAGCTATACCATGCACGCACGACTCATTCACTCTGCACTGAAATAAATCTCAGTTCAAGAGTCGACTAAAGTCTTAAACTACGGAGAAACTGATGGATCCTCGTCAGGCCTGGCCTGACAACAACAACTTAGTACGCCCCGTGCGTGCTTGTTTCCACAAGCAGCAGCTTGAAGAACATGCTCGAAATGTTCGGCTCAGTAATAAGCTGCAAGTAACGCATGCTGCACCAATCTAGGCCGTTGTATAAGCCCTAGACTTTCACCAGGAGTCTCGCAGCTGACTGGCTCAAGTTCACCGCTTAGGCATACTCCCTAAGCTTCAGATAACCACCAATACAATACACTCATGTTTTGCGCGAGCATTCCTAAATTCGCTTGCACGCAATTTAAGCTTCCAAGAAGAACGTCCGCGAAACAGCGGAAAACGTCGCACTCACCGCGGCCTAAAGTCCAAAGGGGCTGCGTGCACTGCTGAGGCGGTTGTGTGGTGCTGGACTTCGAAGCGACTTTGCGATGCACTTGGCCAACACGGCCACTGAGTCGCTTAGCCCCACTGCACACAGCCATGATGCGCTCGAGAACGGACGCGGAACGGCGCATACATAGCGCTCGCGATACGCGTTGTCTTGAGGACCTAGGAGAGTTTTTACAGACAAGAAGCAGCTAAGAAACATGATTACCATCATTAGAAACGGTCTGGCATGAAGCAACAATCGGGAAATCGGCAAGGAACTATAGCATATGCAAGCCTGTTTAGTCCGATTCCTGCTAAAAAGGTGCCAGACGTTATGGCACCGTTTACACGGCGCAAAGCTCCGTTAGACCAAATTCTTTGCAGATGCTATGAAAAGAACAACAACGTCCCACAAATTAGACAATATCAGTCTCCTCTACTTTTCGAGCAGTAAAATGTTCATTGGTCAGCGTTGATCGCAAGCACACTAAGGTTGAATGCGCTCAGTTGTCTAGTGGAACCGGTTGTTTTGATTGTTGCTTAGTCGCTCTAGTGCAAGCGTAGGCTTTGTCCTCTCTTTACACAAGGCTTAGCAGCGCATCGTGATGTCAAAAGCCGGTGACGTGGCCTCTTGCTGAACCTAACGGTTCGCTTGCTGCTTTCCCCGTTGTTGTCGCTCGGCGTGCAGCATTCGTCATCCTTACGCGGCGCAACGAACGATTTCTTCGCGTCCAGACAAAAGACGTTAACGCGCCTAAGGATCGCGGAACGCATTCGCTGACTCGACTCATATGACTGAGACCAAAGTACTTGTGCTCGATAGAGTGAATCAGGAGAACGGTGCTTCCAATCAGGGCACTTGAATGCGAAGACACTAACAACCTACCTAATGGGCTGATTTGAGGTGCGTCGGCAGCATTTAACCGAACGCATCAAAATAACTTTTCCCTCGTAAAGGGTATAAATGAGCTAGCCGGAATGAGGATAAACTTTGAGGCAAGAAGGCCTGATCAGGAAACCAGGACGGGACAAGCCAGTAGCGAACGACCTGACGAGCTGCCACACGTGACGACGGTTTGTCTGGCAATGACTGCTCTCTACGAAAAATGGCCTGACGGAAGAGCATTTACCTTGCTAGCATGACACTAGGGGGGACAATCTGCACAGGGATGAGCTTAGCTAGTTCTGAGTTTATGTGTGCACTGTCGCCCACTGTTAATGAGCGTCTCTTTAATGAGCGTCAGTAACGGCTTATTTGCAGCATTTTGGGTCTCCGTAATTCCTCTGTCTGCTTCACGGGCGTTTACGCCACACACACTCCAATGCCACGTCGCCATAACAGCGAGCTCGCATGCTTGTCATTCCATCTGTCAGGTGAAGGCACATTCTCGTCTGTCGTAATCACGATTCCGTCAAAAGCTATTAGCCAACAATCCGCACACGGCCGTCATGTGGCTATTAGCAGCGAATAAATTTGTCTATGCCCACGATTTCAACTTTCGTCCGCATTCCGATCAAATACACACGAAATCCACTAAAACTAGGACCGTAACAAAAAATACCGCTGACAGAAACAAAAAGTTGCTTGTACCGACTGTCCGTACCAATTTCTTAGACGCGGGCAGCAAGGCAGTAATCATTTTTTCAGTAAACGCAGTCGAACAAAGGACGCTCACATCCGAAGCGGCGGAATTTGTTTACGTCTTTTTCTCCCAGGTCACGCGGCCAAGCGATGGGACGTAAGGGACCAACGTCCGCTGCATTGCACTCCGTTCTGGGATGCTTTCGTGGCGATCGAACAAGGCAAAACAATTATGGGCATGCGTGGAATAAGCGAAGGATTTGTCTGACCAGTCAGTAAGCTATGAGTTAATTAGATCCGTTAAAGGGTACTTGGGCGGTCAGCGGTATCGTTAACGAGTCAGACGAACAATCGTGGCGCTAACGTTCATTGGACTGACGGATAGGTAAACGAATCTCGTCGTAACGTTGGTTGCCGTCGGTGTTTACTAGGCAACAGTCTCTAAAACCTAAGTCAAAACAAGGAAGTTTCCGTCAAGACGTCTCAACGCGCTTTCTTCGACAAGCGATAGTAAGGTGGAAGCTGTCTACGACCAACGCGACGCAAAATATTATGCACCGAAACGTTGCTCAAAATTTAAGGGGACGCAACGCAACGAGGGCACCGACTGTGGGGCATAATAACTAGTGCAAAGAGACAGTAAAACCGACGCAGTCCATGAGAGGCAATAACGAAATACCGCTTGTAGTCAGTATAAGTTTCCAGTATTAGGTAACTCGTGGTCACGCATCATTCGGCATTCTTCCGAAGTCGCAGTAAGACTTTGTCGGCGTCCACTCAATGAGCGTGGGTTCGTAGCAGCCAAGAACGTTTCCGTCCGGCTTGCTACTCAATCGAACTGCTTTTGCCCATGATGCGGTCCCTAATCAAGCATGTCTGATAATGCGGATACGGTTTGCTGTTGCCGAGTAGTTTAACGCAGACCGTAGATCCATGGGCAACTCGTCGATCCACGCAGCAAACCTTTGTCCAAACGTCCCTAACAAACTACGTTTTCGCGCATGCGGCCGACCTCGGGGCACGACGAGGACACTGTCAACACTGACATAAACAATGAGTTTGGCCTGCGAAGAGCTAGTCGAGTATGCGAGAAGACTCAGTGGTGGCTATATTTCAGGACTAGCCAGCTACCAGCAAAGTGGGAATCTTTCAGTACGTAGCGAAGCAGTATTTTTAACCCCTATTTGCCCCATGCCAACTACCCGAGGCCCAAGAGTTGCCCAGCCACCCGTGAGTCATTCTAAGGCAAGCTGAACGCGGTTTCCTCAAGTACAGTCAGGAATACGTTTATTGCTAAAACTCCCAGTAAATTAAACCAAAAAACGACTCGGATTTCTGGAAGAGATTGCTGTCCGTGGGTCTTCGCTGCCTCTTTGAGCCCCAGTCGTCGCCAATGTAGGGCTAAATCTCTAGCATTAGTCACGGGTCCCTTAAGCCGACGAACCGGCAGGTCCTTCGATAGCTCGTAGGCGGCATTGAATTCGCGGCGCGCAGGAACCGCCAAGGAAGCAGCTCTGACGGTGAGCCATGCATGTTTCCTAAAGCTCGCTGTTAGCGGTGCAATGTTGATATGAAGGTTGCCTTTGCAAGAATAGGAACGCGTTTTACGGTGAATACCTGGGCTAGGCGACGTCAGACTCTGGACAGAACCCAGTTATGGGTCATTAATCGTCGCTAAACGTAATCCGAGCTTTTTTGGAGAGGATCCTTTACGGGTGTCTTTTCCAGAAACCGAGCCGAACGGCATTAACTTTTTACGGTGCAGTAGACTTGGACGCGACACCCCCCGTACCGTACTCCGTACCGTACTGACACCCCCCGTACCGTACTCCGTACCGTACCAGTACCGCGCAGTACGGTACGGTACGGTACGGAGTACGGCGCCGTAATACGGTAATAAAAATTAGATACTTTCTGCCTTTTTCGCAGGTAAAACGGAACATTTGGACTGCTGACACTAATTCCAGCGACATTAAGCGATGTAAATAGTGTTTGATACAACTGCGTGCCCGTAATTCTTGACGAAGTTCTTTGTATTTTGGTTAAAGTTGCCCAAAATTAGCTCGATTTCGGCTAAAAATGGGCATTTTTTGGCCTGCAGTACGGTACGGAATACGGCGCCGTACTGGGGGTCATGCCGTACCGTACTCCGTACCGTACCAGTACGGTACGGAAACCCGTTCTGAGCCAGAGCCGTACCGTAGAATACGGTACGCAGTATGGTACGGTACGGAATACGGTACGGTCGTCCAAGTATACGATGCAGCAAACCCTAAAGACGGTCCTTGATGCCAGTAGTTGACAAGAATCGCACGATAGTTATTTTATTGTTCAGGGTCCATTGATCACTTATTTCCGTCCTACGCCTTCGCAACAAAAAAAGCAACAAAGACAAACAACTAAGAGATTACCCGTAGAGCTTGGAATAGGTAGGATGGCATTGGCATAGGATAGGACCCGTTAGTCTCTCTTGAGCAAGTCGCGGCAGTAGCAGAACGGTCGGACATCGGAGACCTTCACACACTTGGCCTGCTCTTCGTAGCGGTCAAGGCGGACGATTTGCTGAGCGACGAGCGCAAAGGATTCGCGTCCGCCGACGTTGTTTTCGTTGGACACCTGAACAGAGAGAACTGACATCTCATAGCTTGCATTTTTGGGTCATTTACTAACATTGTTTTTAGGAATTATTCGAAAATATATCCTTGTAAGTGGACTCTTATGACCGAACAAATCGGCCTTGCAGACCTCTTACCTTAACATGCGTCGTATAACGCCCACCGCTCGGCAACGTTCTCAGTGCAACTCGATAAACGTCTGCTAGTGAGGTCAGCTGCAGTAGCTCCACTGTGCCGTTTACGTCGGAGGAAAGCTCCGCGCACTTGTCGAGCGCGTCGTGCTTCTGCAGGAACGCGTTGATCTCCGTCGCGACGAAGGAAGCGATGCGCCTGGCAAGCGGACGCTTCGATTCGGTGCAGTTCTAAAGCGAGCAAACATCACAGAGTACTAAGCTCTGTACGTTTCGGCGATTCGTTCCTCACCTCCTCCTTGTTCTGGCACATGCAGTAGTCGAACGGAACCCTCTGGTTAGCGCAGTTGCGCGGCAACGTCAGGTTGAAGGGGTAGAGGTAGCTCTCGCCGTGGAGCGTCACGTTCCACGCGGAAATGTCGAGGCCTGCGAAGAGAGAACTGGCGGACATTTGGTCGCCTTCCTGAAACGTCTCGACTTCAGCGATCCTGAGACGCTGCCTACCCGGGCAATATTGACCAGCGTCGCGTAGAGGTCGTAGTGCGTCGTCAACTGCCGCGAGTTTGCCTTCATGTTCGCAGTCAGCTTATTGTTCGCCTGCAGGTGTTTCGGCACAACGACGACCAGCGCCGGGTTAAAGCCCTCCAGCTCGCCCTGCCGGGTCTCTCGCATAGCCATGTAGCGGAAGCCGTGATCCGCCGTAATGATGAGAAAGGCATTGTCGAGCTAAGAGGTCGCCGCTTAGACCCCCAGCCGGTTAGAGGTGAAACGGGTCTCTAAACCAGTGCCTACCTTTTTCTCGTACCCCTTCAGGACGTCCAGGAACACGCCATCAAAATGGTACAACCCGTTGGGAGTGTCGTGCGAGGGATAGTTGAGCCAGGTAATAGAGAACTTCGGCTCGTCGGGGTACGCGTCGATAAAGTCCTTGAGGTAATCGAGGTTGTAGAGGTGAACCCCGCGGCAGGAGTCGTCAATGAGAAGGTGCCAGTACTTGAGCCATCGTGTTCGCACGCTGGTTATCTTGTAGTGCTTGTCGTAGAGGTGCTGGAAGGGCCTAAAAGAGGAAATTCAGTAATACGTTTAGGTCGAAAGCTGGCTTCGCCGGGAATCAGAACGCAGTACGGTACGGCAGTCGCAGTATAGTTAATTCAAAAGTAAACAAAGAGCTAGGCACGAGATTTTGCCGCCAACAGAGATGGCCAACAGGATCGTCAAGCTCGAGCGCAATGCATGTGAGTAGTATGAAACAGCTAAAACTCCATACTACCCATGTGGTACTGTTCTCAGTGCAGCAGGCCCCTGCCGCGGGACGGAAAGGAGCGGAATGAAGGAACCACTTGAAGCTGACTAACAAGATTCCCGCAAACGCACCGCATGTAGTGATCGGTCGGCGTGTGCGTGAAGCCCGTGCAGAACGCCCAGTTCTGCCAGCCCTGCACCCAGTCGTCGGACATCATCGTCTTGTAGCCGCGACGCTGAAACTCGAAGCCGATGAACGGCTGATCGTCGAGCGGCGTATTGCACGCTCGGTCGTAGTCGACGTCCGCCGGGAAACCCTCGTTGAAGGGGCCGACCTCGCTGATCGGAGAAGCCTGCCAGCCTGAAGACATTCAATCCGCTAATGTTTGGCTACGCCTGGCCTACCAAAGAACATCGCATACGCATTCGGACGGGTGTTCTGTTCGACTTTGTTCAGATATCGAAACGGCACTGCGCCCATCTCCTCCTGTAGGAACCGCATAGAGCGTGGCATGGACCGGATGATCCCAGCCATGGACACGGAGTCGAGGACGAGAACGTGGACATCGGGCGGTCGCTTCCCCGGCCCCTTTGGAGTGACACTGCTGAAATTTCAGACATTTGTAAAAGATGTTCTTTTGCTGCAATCGTACCGACTTCGATTGGCGACGTAGACCTGGACATGTGCGTAATCGTAGACGACAGTTCCAAAGAAGTCCATGCAGCGCACCTCGAGGACGTCGCAGTCCGGCGTGTGGGAGATTTTCAGCCACGAACCGAGCGTTACCTCGTAGTCGTTTTTCGCGTAATTGCATCTAAAACTGACCTCGGTGTGACATTCGATATAAACCGGGTTGCGACTTCTATTAGTGACAATTCGTCCTTGCTAGCGGGACCTCCTACACTACGCCCAAGTCTACGGGTACTCCGAGCTGAAAGTCAAGCTTAGCGCTAGATATTTCGATTCGACTACATTTTCCTCAGCAATAGGCTTCTTTACATGCTGATCAAGCAGGCCGTCTCGCTACATGCCCCGCTGCTTGATTGCTCGAGGTACACACCGTCTTTTAGATATCCCAAGCTCGTCATAGTTCCTTGGAACTTTTTTCCCGCTGACTTCGCTTTGATTTCGCTCGTAGTCTCTTTTGGGTACCATGTACTGGACCCAGCTATTCGAATCGGTCTTAAGGGAGTCGCCGACGTCCCTTCGCTTACCGAAATTCGCAGTTGTTGATTACAGTGGCAACTTCCTCGATGATTTCCACCCGTCCGCGTTTCATGCGAGTCATCGGAAGGAACTTCGGCGTGCAGTTGGCCATCGGGTCGTACGCCGGATCAAGAAAGGGCCGTATGCTGGCGTCCATCGGGTCGATGTTCGGTAGCACGCATGGCTCGAATGCCGCATGCGTTCGTGGCTTGGCACGCGGGGCTATGAGGCCGAGTTCTGGAAAACAAATTTTGGTTTAATCGTCAAAGATTGTCAATTGTCGTAGCACAGTCCTAGAGAGGATAGCTAACGACCGAAAAACGGGTCAACTGGTCGTTGAAGTCTTTAAATTTTATGAGTCACCGGGTTCGTTCGACTTACTGTTCAGGACGGGCCGTACGTAGGTGCCGTAGCCGCTGTCGGAAATGAACAGCCACGCGACAAGGCCGGAGACGCAGACAAGTGAAGCGGTGCAGACCAGTCGCCGAAAGCATCGTATAATCGCCTGAAGGACGCCGGCGGTGATGACGCGCATCGTGGTCAACCGGGCGCCGTTCGGACCTAAAGTTCCTTGTCAAAACAATGGATGGGGACATAAGGAAGAGCATATTTAGGGAGTCACCCAAAGGGTGGTTGGTGCTAACACTTCACCGGCTCGCACGCGATGCGGCATCCAAGTGCGGATGCGCCGATGCAATGCATCCCGTACACGAACACGTGCGTAAACAAAGGAACGAATCGGACTTCCCAGGGGGAATACCCCTATCGGCAAATTGGAAAGGAAAGGCGAGATAACTGTGGTAAAGACACTCGCCTCACTGTAGCCTTTTACTCTGTGGCTAACAGCGCGTACTTTTCAGTAGCGGCCCTGCAAAGCCGAAAACGGGCAAGAAGCCGAAACTGAATATTTACGCTCATAGCTACGCGGAATAATTAAGAAGGCGGTACGCGACGACGTTTTAAATATAGAACGCACTTTGAGTCACAGAACCGAGCCATCCGTGGGAAATAAGATCTGACAATCAATAGCTTGACGAACGTACTCACAATGTCCAGCTCAGCAATAGGTTCAAGAGACGCATTCACCAGCATTCTACGGCTTTCTAGAAGCCTTAAACGTTCACTGGCAGAGTCGCAGCTGACTCGATCAAAGTCACGACTTCTAATCGTCACGCAATCGTCACGGTATAACTCTGCTAATCGTCACGCAAGACAACCACCCTTGGCCCGAGCATTGCTAAACCCGCTTGCACACATTTTAAGCTTCCAAGAAGAACGTCCGCAAAACAGTGGAAAACGTCGCACTCAGCGCGGCCTAAAGTCCGAACGGCCAGCATGCACTGCTGAGGCGGTTGTGTGCTGCTGGATTTCGCAGCGACGCTTGCGATGCATTTCGCCAACGCGGCCACTGAGTCGCTTAGGCCCACTGCACGCAGCGGAATCATGCGCTCAAGTACGGGCGCGGAACGCCGCATACTTAGCGCTCGTGATACGCGTTGTCTTGAGGACCAAGGAAAGTTTTTACTGACACGAAGCATCTAAGACACATGATTACCGTCAGTAGAAGTGGTCTAGCATGAAGCAACAATTAGGAACTCGGCAGGGAACTATAACATATGCAAGCCTGTTTAGTCCGATTCCTGCTAAAAAAAGTGCCAGACGTTATGGTACGGTTTACACGGCGCAAAGCTCCGTTAGAACAAATTCTTTGCAGATGCTATGAAAAGAACAATAACATCCACAAATGGGACAATATCAGTCTCCTCTACTTTTCGAGCAGTAAAATGTTCATTGGTCAGCGTTGATCGCAAGCACACTAAGGTTGAATGCGCTCAGTTGTCTAGTGGAACCGGTTGTTTTGATTGTTGCTTGGTCGCGCTCTAGCTCAAGCGCAGACTTTCTCGTCTACTTCCACGTGGCCAAGCAGCACATCAGTGTGACAAGCGTCGATGACGTGGCCTTCTCTTGAACCTAACGGCTCGCTTGCTGCTTTCCCCGTTGTTGTCGCCCGGCGTGCAGCATTCGTCATCCTTAGCCGGCGCATCAAAAGATTCCTTTGCGTCCAGACAAAGGACGTTAGCGCATCTAAGGATCGCGGAACGCTTTCGCTGAGTCCACTCATGTGGCTCAGATCAGAGTACTTGTGCTAGAGAGGAGACAGTGAACCAGTATGCTTGCAACATGTGCACTTGAATGCGGAGACACTAACAACCAAATGGGCTTATTTGAAGTGCGTCAGCGCACTGAACCGAAAGCATCGAATTAACTTTTCGTTCGTAAAACGTATGAATGAGCTAGCCGGAATTAGGATAAACTCTGTGGCAAGAAGGCCTGATCAGGAATCCAGGATGGGACAAGCCGGTAGCGAACGACCTGAAGAGCTACCACACTTAATGACTCTTTGTCTGGCAATGACTGCTCTCTACGAGAAAAAATGGCCTGACGGAAGAGCATTTACCTAGCTAGCATGACACTGGAGTGGTCAATCTGCACAGGATGGGCTTGACTAGTTCAGAGTTTGAGTGTGCCCTGTCGCCCACTGTTAATGAGCGTCTCTTTAGTGAGCGTCAGTATAGGCTTATTTGCAGCTGTTTCCGGTTTCAACAATTCCTACGTCTGCTTCACGGCCGTTTACGCCACACACACACACTCTAATGCCACGTCGCCATACCAGCGAGCTCAGATGCTTGTCATTTCATCCGTCAGGTGAGGGCCACATTCTCGCCCTAACCAATGAGTATTCCGTCATAACCTGTTAGCCAACAGCCCACACACGGCCGTCATGTGGCTGTTAGCAGCGCATAAATTTGTCTGTGCCCACGATTCAAACTTTCGTCCGCATTCCGATCAAATAAACACAAAATCCAGTAAAACTAGGGAGAGAACAAAAATAGCGCTGAAGAATCAGAAAGTTGCTAGCGCCGACTACCAGTACCAGTTTGTTAGACGCGGGCAGCAAGGCAGTAATCCCTCACATAATACTTCAAAGCCATCTTTAGTTGGCTGCTAGCTAGGCTTGTCTAGTCTGCGTCATCACCTGGCACGCCGCTTTGTCCACGTCCGGCTATAGAATGCTTACGCCCAAGCGTACCAGCATGACTCTTCCATCACTGCAAGAACAGGTACGTCGTCATAGGCTGACGCGGTCATGGCTCAAAAAATGCGGGCTTGTTTCTTTTGTTGTCCTCGTTTCTGTCGACGCACAAGATGTATTCGTCATCCGTTCCAAGTTACATCGTCGCTTCCGAACAAAGGAGGTTTGCATCCGAAGCGGCGCAACTTGTTTACGTCTTTTCCTCCCAGGTCACGCGGCCAAGCGACGGGACGTTAGGGACCAACGACGGCTGCTTTGCACTCCGTTCCGGGATGTCTTCATGGCGATCGAACAAGGTTTAGCATAAAACAATGATGAGCATGCGTGGAATAAGCGAAAAATTTGTCTAATCAGCCAGTAAACTATGAGTAACTTAGATCCGTTAAAGGGTAACTAACCGGTCAGTGGTATCGTCAAGGAGTCAGACGAACAATCCTGGCATTGAAGTTCATTGGACTGACGGACAGGTAAACGAGTCCCGTCGTAACGTCGGCAGCCGCTGGTGTTTTCTAGGCAACGGTCTCTAAAGCCTAGTCAAATCGAGGAAGTTTCCGCCTAAGACGCCTCAACATAGGTACTTTCTTCGGCAAGCGACGTTATGGAGGAAGCAGTCTGCGACCAATGAGACGCAAAAATGCTATGCACCGAAACGTTACTCAAATTTAAGGGGACGCAATGAGGACGCCGATTGTGGGCATAATAGCTATTGCAAAGAGACTGTTAAAACAGACGCAGTCCATGAGTGGCTATCATGAAATACCGCTTGTTGTCAGTGTAAGTTTCCAGTAGCTCGTGGTCGAAGTATCGTTCGGCATTCTTCCGAAGTCGCATTAAGACTTTGTCTGCGTACAGTCAACGAGCGTAGGTCCTTAGCAGCCAAGAACGTTTCCGTCCGGCTTGCTACTCAACCGAACGGCGTTTGCCCACGATGCGGTCCCTCGTCAAGTCTCTCTGATAATGCGGACGTGGTTTGCTGTTGCCGAGTAGTTTAAGGTATACCGTAGATCCATGGGCAGTTCGTCGATCCACGCAGCAAAACCTTGCCTAAGCCATAACAGCCCTTTCGCCGCATGCGGCCGACGAGTACACTTTCAGCATTGAGGTAAACAAAGAGTTTGGCCTGCGAGGAGCTGCTAGTCGATTATGCAAGAAAACAAAGAGGTGGCCATATTCCAGGACTAGCCAGCTACCAGCAAAGTGGGAATCTTTCAATAGGTAGCAAAATCAGTATTGCTACCCCCCTTATGGCCCCACCCAGCTACCCATCAGTCGTTCTAAGGCAAGTTGTTCCCTTAAGTACAGCCAGGAATACGTTTATTGCTGAAGACTCCCAGTAAACTAAGCCAGACACTGGCGCGGATTTCTGGAAGAGATCGCTGTCCGTGGGTCTTCGCTGCCTCTTTGAGCTCCAGTCGTCGCCAATGTAGGGCTAAATACCTGGCATTAGTCATGGGCCCCGTAAAGCGACAACCGGCAGGTCCTTCGAAAGCTCGTAGGCGGGAATGAAGTCTCGCGGCGCGCAGGAACCGCCGAGGAAGCAGCTCTGACGGTGAGCCATGCAGGTTTCCTGAAGCTCACTGTTAGCGATGCATGTGTCGTTAGGAGGTCTCACCCGGTATTTGCCGTCGTCGAGTTCCTTCAAGTAGACGATCCCACACTTCGTGCAGCCGCCCTTTCCGAAGTGGCTTCCCGGTCCATCGCAACTAAACGGTCAAATTAGCAGATGGAAAAGTGCTTATTCGCATACGTTACACAGCTCTCATCGCACGTCTTGCACTCGTCGCGGGTGCCCTCGCTAGCGTTGCCGCTCGACAGGTAATAGCGGAATGGGCACTGGTCGCTGTCGAGGCAGAGCGTCTTGCTGCCGAACGCGGCTCGAAGGCCTGTGAAGTTGCCGGCAGTAGGGTCCATGACGACGACCCGGTCCGAGTAGTGCTTAGCGCGTCGCACAGCCGATCGATTCTCAAGGGGTTTCTGCCCAGTCAGCTCCTTGGCGTAGATCGTCTGCAGCCTGGGAAGGTTGATGTTCAAGTCGACCGCGTGGATGTGAAGGAAGCCTTCGATCTACAAAAAGGGTCCATCAGCTATGGCTTGAAGTCGCTCGGACCTACCACTCGGATTTCACGAAGGATCCAGTCCAAGTCTTCCTGGCGGATTCCGGTAATGTGAGCGATGTAGAAGTTGCCGGCGATGATCTGGCACGGTTTGGGCGCCCCGTACCACTCCAGTGCCTCGACGAACGGCATCGAATACTGCCACTCTGCGCCGTAGTCCGGGAACAGCGTCTTGTCGTAGCGGTCCGCCAGCAACGGGTGCATGCCGGGGCAGACCCTCGCTGAAAATAACTTAGTAAAATGGGCTTAGTTTGGACGTAAGGATACGGTGGAAACGTACGTGATTCAATAGCTGCGAAGCCGCATGGGCACAGAAGCAGCAAAGCAAGCAGAAGTCGATGCATTCCGACACGGCTCGGTTCTCGGTGTCCGTCACTACTGGCTGGGAGCACCTTGCTGATGTAGACCCTGAAAAAGCAAGTACAATGAACTCTCCTTGGGTTTTTGGCCACTCAGTAACGGCACAATATGAACTAGGTAATAAGCACGTGAACCGAGATTCAGTCAAGAGCATCTTTAACGTCTTGGCCGTTTAAAGAGCCTTGAGCTTCGTGCTCATCGTGCATAAACCATCTTTTGCACACACACACGCACTTTGCACCGAACAGTTCTCAGTTCAACAACATTTACCTAAAGACTGAGCTACCGAGAAACCGATGGAACCATTTGTCTGACCTGGTTTGGCAAAAAACAACCTAATCACTTGCTTTAATGCCCAGCTCGTTCCCACAATCAGTAGCTTGAAGAACGTGCCTACAATGTCCAGCTCACCAAGAAGCCTTAAATGACACATACAACAGCATTCTAGGCCGTTCTAGAAGCCTTAAACTTTCAGCAAGAGTATCGCAGCTGACTGGCTCAACTTTACCGCTTAGGTGTGACCAACAAATCTCTACTAATCGTCACTGCAAAACAAGTATCCCTAGCGCTCCTAGATTAGCTTTCACGCATTTTAAGCTTCCAAGAAGAACGTCCGCGAAATAGTGGAAAACGTCGCACTCAGCGCGGCCTAAAGTCCAAAGGGGCTGTGTGCACTGCTGAGGCGGTTGCGTGGTGCTGGATTTCGCAGCGACGCTTGCGATGCATTTCGCCAACACGGCCACTGAGTCGCTTAGGCCCACTGCACGCAGCGGAATCATGCGCTCAAGAACGGATGCGGAACGCCGCATACTTTGCGCTCGCGATACGCGTTGTTTTGCGGACGAAGGAAAGTTTTTGACAAGAAGAAGTTAAGGAACACGAGAAAATACTAAGGTACCTTCAGAATGAGTGGGCTGGAATGAAGCAACAATAACGAAATCGGCAGGGGAACTGTAGCCTATGTAAGGCTGTTTAGTCCGATTCTTGCTGACTACTGCCAGACTTTCTGGCACGGTCTGCACGACGGAAAGCTCAGTTAGACTTAAATCTTTGCAGATACCACGCATACAGCAACAGCGCATACAACAGCCTACCACTAATGGGGCAATGGTAGTCTCTTCGACTTTGCGAGTAGTGCAAACGTTTGTTACGCAGCGTTGATCACAACCAGTCTAAGGCTAAATACATTCAATTGCCTGGTGAACCCCGATGGTTGATGTTTTGGTCGTTGCTTAGTCGCTCTAGTGCAAGCGTAGGCTTTGCCCTCTCTTTTCACAAGGCCTAGCAGCGCGTCAATATGACAAGAGCCGATGACGTGGCCTTCTCTTGAACCTAACGGTTCGCTTGCTGCTTTCTCGGTTGTTGTCGTCCCTTGTGCAGCATTCGTCATCTTTAGCCGGCGCATCGAACGATTGCTTCGCGTCAGACAAAGGACGTTAGCGACCTAAGGATCGCGGAACGCTTCCGCTGACTCGACTCATATGACCGAGATCAGAGTACTTGTGCTCGTACTTGGGGAACGTTGCTTGCAATCAGGCATTTCAATGCGGAGACACTAACAACCTAATGGGCTTAGTCGAGGAGCGCCAACAGCACTAAACCGAAAGCATCAATTAACTTTTCGCTCGTAAAGGGTACGAATGAGCTAGCCGGCATTAGGATAAACTTTGAGGTAAGAAGGCCTGATCAGGAAGCCAGGATGGGACAAGCGAGGAGCGAATAACCCCAAGAGCTACCACACTTGATGACAGTTTGGCTAGCAACGACCGCTCTCTACGAGAAAATGGCCTGACGGAAGAGCATTTACCTTGCTAGCATGACACTCGGGTGGTCAATCTGCACAGGGATGCGCTGATTTTCAGAGCTGATGTGCGCACTGTCGCCCACTGTTAATGAGCGTCTCTTTAATGAGCGTCGGTGTAGGCTAATTTGCAGCATTTTGGGTTTCAGCGATTCCTCTATCTGCTTTACGTTTGCGTTTACGCCACACAGATTCTAGTGCCACGTCGTCATAGCAGCTAGCTCAGATGCTTGTCATTCCATCCGTCAGGTGAGGGCCACATTCTCGCCCTATCCTAATCATTATTCCGTCAAAATCTATTAGCCAACAATCCGCACACGGCCGTCATGTGGCTTTTAGCAGCGCATAAATTTGTCTATGCCCACGATTCCAACTTTCATCCGCATTCCGAACAAATAAACACAAAATCCAGTAAAACTAGGGAGAGAACAAAAAAATAGCGCTGAAAGAACCAGAAAGTTGCTTGCGCTGACTATTAGTACCAATTTCTTAGAGACGGGCACCAAGACAGCAATTCTTCGCATTAAATTCTTAAGCCATCTTTACTTGGCTGATAGCTAGGCTTGTCTAGTCTGCGTCATCACTTGACACGCCGCTTTGCCCACGTCCGGCAACAGAATGCTAACGCTCAAGTGTGCCAGCATGACTCTTCCATCACTGCGCGAATAGCTATGTCATCAGAGGCTGACGCGGTCATTACTCGACAGAAATGCGGACTTGTTTTGTTGTTGTCTTCGTTTCTGTCGACGCACAAACTGCATTCGTCATCATGACCAAGTCGCGTCGTCGCTTAGTACGCAGTCAAACAAAGGACGCTCACATCCACATCGGCGCAACTTGTTTACGTCTCTTCCCTCCCAGGTCACACGGCCAAGCGACGGGACGTAAGGGACCGACGACGGCTGCTTTGCACTCCGTTCCGGGGATGTCTTCATGGCGATCGAACGAGGTCCGGCATAAAACAATGATGAGCATGCGTGGAATAAGCGAAAAATTTGTCCAGCCAGCCAGCAAAGCACACCTTAGATCCCTTAAAGGGTAATTAGCTGGTCAGTGGTATCGTTAAGGAGCCAGACAAACAATCCTGGCATTGAAGTTCACTGGACTAACGGGTAGGTAAACGAGTCCTGTCGTAAGGTCGGCAGCCTTTGGTGTTTTCTAGACAACAGCCTGCAAAACCTAGTCAAATTAAGGAAGTTTCCGCCTAAGACGTATCTACATACTTTCTTCAACAAGCGATAGCAGGTGAAAGCTGTCTGCGACAAACGCGACGCAAAATGTTATGCACGGAAACGTGCATACGTGTACACACATACGTACATGTACACACGCAATGAGGGCACTGATTGTGGGCAATATAACTATTGCAAAGAGACAGTAAAACAGACGCAGTCCACGACTGGCTACCACGAAATACCGCTTGTTATCAGTATAAGTTTCCAGTATTAGGTAACTCGTGGTCTACGCATCACTGGGCATTCTTTCGAAGTCGCATGAAAGTCTTTGTCTGCGACCTGTCAGCGAGCGTAGGTCCGTAGCAGCCAAGAACGTTGCCGTCCGGCTTGCTACTCAACCGAACGGCGTTTGTCCATGATGCGGTCGCTAAATCAAGCCTATCTGATAATGCGGATATGGATTGCTGCATGGGCAATTCGTCGATCACGCAGCAAAATCTTGTCCTAACATCCCTAACAAACTAAGTTTTCGCCGCATGCGGCCCACCGCATGACACGACGTGGACACTGTCAAAACTGAGGTAAACAAATAGTTTGGGCCTGCGAAGAGCTAGTCGATTATGCGAGAAAACTAAGTGGTGGATATATTTCAGGACTAGCCAGCTACCATCGAAGTGGGAAGGTTTCGATACGTAGCAAAGCAGTATTTTTACCCCCTATATCCCCATGCCAACTTCTTGAGCATAAAGAGTTACCCAGCCTACCCATTAGTCGTTCTAAGGCAAGTTTCACGCGGTTCCCTTAGGTACAGTCACGAATACGTTTATTGCTGAAAACTCCCAGTAAATTAAACCAAAAAACGGCTCAGATTTCTGGAAGAGATCGCTGTCCGTGGGTCGTCGCTGCCTCTTTGAGCTCCAGTCGTCGCCAATGTAGGGCTAAATACCTAGCATTAGTCACGGGTCCCCTAAGCCGACGAACCGGCAGGTCCTTCGAAAGCTCGTAGGCGGGATTGAAGTCTCGCGGCGCGCAGGAATCGCCGAGGAAGCAGCTCTGACGGTGAGCCATGCAAGTTTCCTAAAGCTCGCTGTTAGCGGTGCAAAGAGTCGTTAGGAGGTCTCACCCGGTACTTGCCGTCGAGTTCCTCCAAGTAGACGATCCCACACTTCGTGCAGCCGCCCTTTCCGAAGTGGCTTCCAGGCCCGTCGCAGCTAAACGGAGAAATTAGCGGATGGAAAATGGCTTACTCGCGTACGTTACACAGCTCTCATCGCACACATTGCACTCGTCGCTGGTGCCTGCGCTAGCGTTGCCGCTCGACAGGTAGTAGCGGGACGGGCACTGGTCGCCGTCGAGGCATAGCGTCTTGCTGCCGTACTTGGTTCGAAGGCCTTTGAAGTTGCCGGAAGTAGCGTCCATGACGACGTCCCGGTCCGAGTAGTGCTTAGCGCGTCTTCGAGCGAACCGACCCGGATGAAAGCCCGGTTCAAGCGTCGTATTCCATCCGCAGCGGTTCGGCGCGTGACGCACTGCGCAGCTGCCCCGAGCAACGTCTAAACCAAAACGGTAAGATGGAAATCGATCCGGTTAATTTTCATAGAAAAGCAAGGAAAAAGAAATTATTTTGGTCTACGGTCGAGCTATCCTAAATTTAGTAATCTTGGTGAGAAAGCTTTTTTAGTGAGGAAGGATTTTACTGAAAATGCTCTTGGCCAACACCAGTTACAAGCGGTGCAGATCGTCAAACGTCCGCACCTCGCAATTCCGGCATGCGGATGTAGCTGCCGCGGAAGTCCTCGACGTACCACTGCACCGCCTCGACGAACGGCATCGAATAGTGCCATTGCGCGCCGTAGTCCGGGAACAGCGTCTTGTCGTAGCGGTCCGCCAGCAACGGGCGCATGCCGGGGCAGACCCTCGCTGAAAAGATTCAGTGCGAGTGGCTTAGTTTGGGCGTAAGGATACGGCGGAAACGTACGTGATTCAATAGCTGCGAAGCCGCATGGGCACATAAGCAGGAACGCAAGGAGAAGGCGATGCATTCCGACACGGCTCGGCTCTCGGTGTCCGTCGCTACTGGTTGGGAGCGCCTTGCTGATGTAGACCCTGAAAAAAACGAATACAATGAACTCTCCTTGGTTTTTGGGCCCCGCAGTAACGGCACAAAATGAACTAGGAAATAAGCACGCGAATCGAGATTTAGTCATGAGCATCTTTAACGTCTTGGCCGTTTAAAGAGCCTTAAGCTTCGTGTTCATCGTGCATAAAACCATCTTTTACACACACAAACGCCTCACTCACTTTGCACCGAACAGTTCTCAATTCAACAACATTCATCTAAAGACCTGAGCTACGGAGAAACCGAGAGGAATCATTTGTCTGATCTGGCTTGGCAACAACAACCTAATCACTTGCTGTAATGCCCAGCTCGTTCCCACAATCAGTAGCTTGAAGAAAGTGCCTACAATGTCCAGCTCACCAAGAAGCCTTAAATGACACATACAACAGCATTCTAGGCCGTTCTAGAAGCCTTAAACTTTCAGCAAGAGTTCGCAGCTGACTGGCTCAAACTCACCGCTTAGGTGGGACCGACAAACCTCTGCTAATCGTCACTGCAAAACAACCACCATTGGCCCGAGCATTCCTAAACCCGCTTGCACACATTTTAAGCTTCCAAGAAGAACGTCCGCGAAACAGTGGAAAACGTCGCACTCGGCGCAGCCTAAAGTCCGAACGGGCTGAGTGCACCGCTGAGGCGGTTGTGTGGTGCTGGATTTCGCAGCGACGCTTGCGATGCATTTCGCCAACACGGCCACTGAGTCGCTTAGGCCCACTGCACACAGCGGAATCATGCGCTCAAGAACGGACGCGGAACGCCGCATACTTAGTCCTTGTGTCCAAGAGGACCAAGGAAAGATTTACGACAAGAAGTAGTTATGAAACACGACAAAACATTTGGCTAGTTTCAGGAAGAATGGGATGGAATGAAACAACAGCAACAATAAGGAAATCGGCAGGGAACTGTAATGTAAACGGTCGGCACGGCGCAAAGCTCAGTTAGGCCTCACTCTTTGTAGATTGATTTGGCAGGTGCTTGGCCGCTCTAGTGCAAGCGCAGACTTTCTCCTCCATTTCCACATGGCCTAGCAGCGCATCGATCGCGCTGAAGCCGATGACGTGGCCTCTTTCTGAACCTAACGGTTCGCTTGCTGATTTCCCCGCTGTTGTCGCCCGGCGTGCAGCACTGGTCATCCTTAGCTGGCGCAACGAACGATTCCTTCGCGTCCAGACAAAGGACGTTAGCGACCTAAGGATCGCGGAACGCTTTCGCTGACTCGACTCATATGACTGAGATCAGAGTACTTGTGCTCTGGAAGTGTGAATCAGGAGAATGGTGCTTGTAATGAGGGCACCTGAATAAGGAGACACTAATAACCTAATGGGCTAATTTGAGGTGCGTCAGAGAGGCAATCAGGGGACGTTGCTTGCAACAAGTGCACTCGAATGCCGACACGCTAACAACCTAGTGGACTTCTTAGGGATGCCTCAATAGCGCTTAACCGAAAACATCTAAATAACTTCTCGCTCGTAAAAGATATGAATGAGATAGCCGGAATTGGGATAAACTTTGAGTCAAGAAGGCCTGATCAGGAAGCCAGGATGGGACAAACCCGTAGCGAACGACCAGAAGAGCTACCACACTTGATGACGGTTTGTCTGGCAATGACTGCTCTCTGCGAGAAAATGGCCTGACGGAAGAGCATTTTCCTAGCTAGCATGGCACTAGGGTGGTCAATCTGCACAGGGATGAGCTTGACTGGTTCTTAGTTTGAGTGTGCACTGTCCAGGGTTTCCGGATCTCGCTAAAACTTCACCCTCAACCTCTCCCTCACCCTTGGAAAATTTTGAACTTCACCCTCAACCTCTCCCTCGTCCTTCAAAAGTTTCCACCTTCGCCCTCAACTTCTCCCTCACCTTTCAAGATTTTTCAGCTTCACCCTCAACTTCTCCCTCACCCTATGGGCTTTCGAAAAACATCACCCTCGACATCTCCCTCAACTTCACCCCCAAGTAAACCGCTGCATTCACGCTCATATTTTAATACACAGCATCGAAGATTCACGCTACGCTTCACGCTGCAATGACAATAACGTCACCCTCAACCTCTCCCTCATCCTTCCAAATTTTCCGACTTCACCCTCAACCTCTCCCTCACCCTTCGGGTTTTGATAACTTCACCCTCGGCCTCACCTTCAACCGGTGGGGGTGAGGGAGAAGTCAAAACCCTGGCACTGTCGCCCACTGTTAATGAGTGTCTCTTTAGTGACCGTCATCATAGGCTTATTTCCAGCATTTTGGGTTTAAGCAATTCCTCTGTCTGCTTCTCGGCCGTTTACCGCCACACAGACTCTAATGCCACGTCGCCATACCAGCGAGCTCACAGCTTGTCATGCCATCCGTCAGGTGAGGGCCACATTCTCGCCCTAACCAATCATTATTCCTCAAAATCTATTAGCCAACAGCCCGCACACGGCCGTCATGTGGCTGTTAGCAGCGCATAAATTTGTCTATGCCCACGATTCAAACTTTCGTCCGCATTCCGATCAAATACACACGAAATCAGTAAAACTAGGGAGAGAACAAAAATAGCGCTGAAGAATCAGAAAGTTGCTAGCGCCGACTACCAGTACCAGTTTGTTAGACGCGGGCAGCAAGGCAGTAATCCCTCACATAATACTTCAAAGCCATCTTTACTTGGCTGTAGCTACCTAGATGAGTCCAAAGCGTCAAACTGTCAGGTCGCTCTATCCTGTTCAGAGCATCTGTTCTTTACATCCAAGTGATTGAGTACGACTCTTCCACCACTGCACGAATAGACACGTCATCAAAAGATGACGTGGTCATTTACTCGAATGAAATGAGACCTTGTTTTGTTGTTGTCCTCGTTTCTGTCGACGCGCAAAATGTATTCATCATCCTTTCCAAGTCGCGTCGTCGCTTAGTACGCAGTCAAACAAAGGACGCTCACGTCCCAAGCGGCACCACTTGTTTACGTCTTTTCCTCCCAGGTCACGCGGCCAGGCGACGGGACGTAAGGGACCGACGACGGCTGCTTTGCAATCCGTTCTGGGTTGCTTTCGTGGCGATCGAACAACGTTCGGCATAAAACAATGATGTGCTTGCGTGGAACAAGCGAAGAATTTGTCTAACAAGCCAGTAAACTATGACTAAGAAACTTAGATCCGTTAAAGAGCACTTAGGCGGTCAGTGGTATCATCAAGGAGACAGACGAACAATCCTGGCTTTGACATTCATTGGACAGACGGATAGGTAAACGAGTCCCGTCGTAACGTCGACAGCCGTTGGTGTTTTCTAGGCAACGGTCTCTAAAACCTAGTCAAATCAAGGAAGTTTGCGCCTAAGACGTCTCAACATACTTTCTTCGACAAGCGAAAGTATGGAGGAAGCTGTCTGCGACCAACGCGACGCAAAATGTTATGCACCGAAACGTTGCCCAAAATTTAAGGGGATGCAATGAGGGCATCGACGCAATGAGGACGCCGATAGTGGGCATAACAATTGTTGCAAAGAGACAATAAAACAGACGCTGTTCATGACTGGCTATCACGAAATATCGCTTGTTGTCAGTTTAAGTTTCCAGTAACTCGTGGTCGACGCATCATTCGGCTCTCTTCCGAAGTCGCATTATGACTTTGTCTGCGTCCAGTCAGCGAGCGTAGGTCCGTAGCAGCCAAGAACGTTTCCGTCCGGCTTGCTACTCAACCGAACGACGTTGCCCATGATGCGGTCCCTAATCAAGCCTGTCTGATAATGCGGATCTGGTTTGCTGTTGCCGAGTAGTTTAACGTAGACCGTTTTCGCCGCACGCGGCCGAGCGCGGGACACCACGAGGACGCTGTCAAAACTGAGGTAAACAAGGAATTTGGGCCTGCGAAGAGCTAGTCGATTGTGCGAGAAACTAAGTGGTGTCCATATTTCACGACTAGCCAGCTACCAGCAAGCGGGAATCTTTCAATACGTAGCAAACGAGTATTGTTACCCCCCCCCCGTCCTTATGGCCCATGTCAACTTCTCGAGGCCAAACAGTTACCCAGCTACCCACTAGTCGTTCTAAGGCAAGCTGAACGATGTTCTCTTGACTATAGCCAGGAATACGTTTATTGCGGAAAACTCCCAGCAGATTAAAACAAACACTGACTCGGGGAAGAGATTGCTGTCCGTGGGTCTTCGCTGCCTCTTTGAGCTCCAGTCGTCGCCAGTGTAGGGCTAAACACCTAGCGTTGGTCACGGGTCCCGTAAGCCGACGAACCGGCAGGTCCTTCTAAAGCTCGCTGTCAGCGGTGCAGTGTACGTTATGAAGTCTTACCCGGTGCTTGCCGTTGACCTCCTTCAAGTAGACGATCGCACACTTCGTGCAGCCGCCCTTTCCGAAGTGGCTTCCAGGCCCGTCGCACCTAAACGGACAATTAGCGGATGGAAAGTGGCTTACTCGCATACGTTACACAGCTCTCATCGCACATCTTGCACTCGTCGCTGGTGCCTGCGCTAGCATTGCTGCTCGACTGGTACTATCGAGACGGACACTTGTCGCCGTTGAGGCAGAGCGTCTTGCTGCCGAACGCGGCTCGAAAGCCTTTGAAGTTGCCGGTTGTAGCGTCCATGACGACGACCCGTTCCGAGTAGTGCTTAGCGCGTCTTCGAGCGAACCGACCCGGTTGAAATCCCGGTCTAAGCGTCGTATTCCATCCGCAGGGGTTCGGCGCGTGACGCACTTCGAAGCTGCCCCGAGCAACGTCTAAACCCAAACTGTAGGGTGAAAATCGATCCGGTTAACTTTACAGAAAATACCGGTATTTTTACGCCTGCACTGATACCAGCTCGTTTAAGCATAATTTTCGCGTTTTTCTCGGGATGAATGCTCCACTCGCCGAAAACATGGTATTTGTCGGGAAATTTATTGGTCATCTCTAGCCTGAAATCAAGCAGGCGAAACTTTGCAAAAATTTACTGAAAATGGTCTTGGCCAACTCTAGTTACAGGTGGTGTAGCTCGTCAATCTTCCACACCTCGCAACTCCGGCATGCGGATGTAGTGTCTCCGGAAGTCCTCGACGTACATCGCCGATCGGTTCTCAAGGGGATTCTGCCCAGTCAGCTCCTTGGCGTAGATCGTCTGCAGCTTGGGAAGGTTGATGTTCAAGTCGACCGCGTGGATGTGCAGAAAGCCTTCGATCTACAAACAAAGTCCGTCGGCTATGGCTTGAAAGCGCTCGGACCTACCACTCGAATTTCACGAAGGATCCAGTCAAAGTCCTCCTGCCGGATTCCGGTGATGTGCGCGATGTAGAAGTTGCCGGTGATTATCTGGCACGGTTTGGGCGCCCCGTACCACTCCAGCGCCTCGACGAACGGCATCGAATAGTGCCACTCCGCGCCGTAGTCCGGGAAGAGCGTCTTGTCGTAGCGGTCCGCCAGCAGCGGGCGCATGCCGGGGCAGACCCTCGCTGCAAAGATCTCAGTTAAGTCAGATTCTCTTAAAGCCAGAACTGAGTGAGTACTTACGTGATTCAATAGCTGCGAAGCCGCATGGGCACAGAAGTAGGAACGCAAGCAGAAGTCGATGCTTCCGACACGGCTCGGTACTTGGTACCCGTCGCTATCGCCAATGGGCGTCACAGTGCTGATGTAGCGGCTGAAAACCAACAAGATTAATTCCTCTCAGATCATGTGCCACGAAGTAGGGACACAAAGTAAATACCTAAAAGCACGTGAACCAAGACTTAGCCAAGAGCAGAGCCACTAATGTCTTCAGCTTTTCAAATGAATATGTGCTCATTGTGGACCGACCTAGTTATAGTGCGTAAGCAAGATTCATTCACTTTGCAGCAAAGAATTCGAAAGTCAACTAAAAGGCTTGAACTCAGAAGAGACCGCTTGATCCTTTCGTCAGGCCTGGCCTGACAACAACAATCTCGTTGTTGCTTTCATGCCCAATACATGCTTGTTTCCAAAATTAAACGCTTTGGAAGAGCGTGCTCATAATGTCCAGCACATGCGTCAGCTGAAAGTGACGCATACAACGTTAATTTAGATCGTTCTAGAAGCTATCAACTTTCACAAGGAGGTCGCAGATGACTGACTCTCGACTTTACCGCTTGGGTAGAGCCAATGAATCTCTGCTAATCGTCATGCAAGACAACCGCCCTTTTCCCGAGCATTCCTAAACCCGCTTGCACACATTTTAAGCTTTCAAGAAGAACGTCCGCGAAACGGTGGACAGCAAACGACGCACTCGACGCAGCCTAAAGTCCGAACGGGCCATGTGCACTGCTGATGTGGTTGTGTGCTGCTGGAATTCGCGGCGACGCTTGCGATGCACTTTGCCAACACTGCCACTGAGTCGCTTAGGCCCACCGCACACAGCCATTGTGGAACGGACGCGGAACGTCGCACACTTAGCGCTTTTAACACATATTCACCAAGTGAACCGAGATTTACCGGCAAGAAGAACTTGAGTAACACGGAAAACTACTTTTGCCTTCAGTAAGAGCAGGCTGTATTGAAGCAACCATAAGGAAATCAGCAGGAACCATAGCCTATGGAATGTTGTTTGGTTCGACTCCCGTTGACTAAGGCCAGGGGTTATGGCCCGGTCTGTTCGCCGAAAAGCTCAGTTAGTCCGAAACCTTTGCCGATAACGTGCAAATAACAACAAGGTTTCAGTAAACATCGTACAATGGCAGTCCTATCTTTTCGAGTAGTAAAACTGTTCGTTTTCTCAGCGCTGATCCCTACCACTTTAAAGCTAAATGCATTCAGCTGACTAGTCAACCCGGCTGCTTGTTGTTTTCGCCGCTGCTTGGCCGCTGTTTGTTTGTAAGGAGGCTCTCTCCTCTATTTCCACGTGGCTTAGCAGCGCATTGATCGGTCTGAAGCCGATGACGTGGCCTTCTCTTTGAACCGAGCGTTTCACTTGCTGCTTTGCCCGTTGTTGTCGTCCCGCGTGCAGCATTCGTCATCCTTACGCGGCGCGATGAAAGACTCCTTCGCGTCCGGACAAAGGACGTTAGCGACGAACGTATCGCGAAATGTTTTCCCTAGCCCGATTCGCACGGCTGAGATCGAAGTAATTGTGCCAGAGAGAGAGGCAATCAGGGGACGTTGCTTGCAACAAGTGCACTCGAATGCGGACACGCTAACAACATAGTGGACTTCTTTGGAATGCCTCAGTAGCGCTTAACCGAAAGCATCAAAAAAGTTTCGGTCGTAAAAGATTTGTATGCGCCACCTGGCACTAGGATAAACGTTGAGGCATGACAAGTGCTGATCTGGAAGCCAGATTGACACGAGCAGTAGTGAATGACCAGAAGAGTTACCTCATGCCACGACGATTTGGCTGGCAATAGCGGCTTTCTACGAGAAACTGGCCTGACTGAGGAACGTTTAATTGGCATGACGCTAGCGCAGACGATCTGTACAGGGATGAGCTTGACCAGCTCTTTTACTTTGTGAGTGTACATTCTCGCGCATTGTTATTGAGCGTCTCTTTACTAAGGGTCAGCATAGGCTTATTTGCAGCTGTTTCGATTGTCAGCAGTTCCTACTTCTGTTTCACGGCCGTTTAAGCCACACACACTCTAATGCCACGTCGCCGGTGATCAGCGAGCTCACATGCTTGTCATTCCGTCCGTCAGGTGACGGCCACATTCCCCCTGTACTAATCATTATTCCGTCAAAAGCTGCTAGCCAACAGCCCGCACACGGCCGTCATGTGGCTATTAGCAGCGCATAAATTTGTCTATGCTCACGATTCCAACCGTCCTCCGCATTCCGATGATTAAGCGCGAAATTTAGTAAGACTAGGGAGAGAACAAAAATAGCGCTGAAGAATCGGAAAGTTGCTAGCGCCTACTACCAGTAATGTGTTAGACTCAGCAGCAAGCAAGGCAGTAATCATTCACATCAAATTTTAAAGCCATCTTTACTTGGCTGATAGGTAGCTAACAAGGTGTGTCAAATCATCGTTATCAACCAGCACGCCGCTCTGTCCTGGTCCGCATAGGAAGTAATTACATCGAAGTGCTTCCGCACAACACTCCCAGCACTGCGCGAATAGGTCATCATAGGACTTTGATCATCAGCTCTTACAGGTACGTCATCAAGAGCTGACGTACCTATTACACGACAGTAATGCGGATTTGTTTTGTTGTTGTCTTCGTTGCTGTCGGCGAAAAAGCTTCATTCGTCATCCTGACCAAGTCGCCGCTTTGCCGCGTTCAATAAAAGGAAGCTTGGGTCCGAAGCGTCGCAACGTGTTTACGTCTTTTCCTCTCAGGTCACGCGGCCACGGCTGCATTGCACTCCGCTGTGGAGATGGCGAAAGAACACAGCCGAGCATGACAAATGCCGGGAATAAACGACGAATTTGGCTTACACACCCAGAGTAATTAACTCGCACTGCTTAAAGAGTCGTAGTCGGTTAGCGAGCATCGTTAACCTTACATTCGTTGACCATGGGAATGACGGCTAAATTCGTCCCGTCGCAACGTCGGCAACCGCTGGTGTTTCTACGCAATCGTCGCAAGAACCTAGTCTAACCATAGCAAGTTTCCGGCGGAAACTTGTCACTTTTCGCAACGTCTTGGGCGTTGCGTTGCGCTCAGTTTGGTATGGCGATAGAACACCATGCGCATACAAATATACAAATTGGCCTGCCGGATCTGATAAGCAGTGCCTTGGCTTGGCCCTCTAGCGAAAGCATTCGATAGGTTACAAGGTAATTAGTCGGTCATGGGTAGCCTTTAGGAGTCAGATGAGCAGTATTAACACTGACCCGTTCAATTGGGTCGATGGATAAACGCGTCCCGTCGTTCTGTCGGCAGCCGCTGCTGCTTTCTAGGCAACACTCTCTAAGACCAAGACAAAACCAAACGAATATTCAGCCTAAAACGTCGCAACGTGCTTTCTTCAAGTAGTGCTAATAAGCCGGATGCTGTTGCGCGGTCGCCCGAGTAACCCACTTTTACACTGGCTGTTCAAACACGTCTAAAGGTTTCCATCTGCTCTGTGTTAGGGGTTTCGCCTGCAGTGGGTTATTTAGTACACCTTATAGTGTTCATCCTCACTTGGAGATGAGACATTTCTTGAACGTGTACTCTAAGCAAAGGACACAACCCAAAAGCAAAGTGCGTCCTCAATTTCCACATGTGCCTAGCATCGCATCGATTGCTCTCAAGCCGCTGACGTGGCCCTTTCTTGAACCTATGGACAATGAGGGACTGTAATGTTGCATTCGCACTTGTTAAATCGTGCATGCAGCATGCTCCATTCGTACCCGGCGCATCGAATATACACGTCACCACCAGTGACGTTAACATCGAAATGATTACGGAACGTTTTCCCCGACTCGTTTCATGGCGTTGACGCTTACGTCGAGAGTCACGATGACGTTTCAACAATGAACCGTTGACCGGAATGGGCACTCGAATGTGCACATACTAGCACGCTCATTGGCTTTCTGATATGCTTCAGTAGTCTTGACGAAAAGGATCCAGGAGAAATAACTCCATTACCAAATTATGTGTACGAGCCGGCTGATGCTCAAGTAAACTTCGAGACGCAAAAGGCAAGCCATGAAGGAAGCCAGGAAGCCATGAGGGCGATCTAAGAGTAAACGAGCGAAAGAACTATCATTCTTGACGACCGAGTTGACTGGAAAAGTGCGCCCTCCGTGAAGATGGTCTTCCATACTAGTCTAGTAAGGCTGACGTCTAGCGACTCAGTCTAGGTTTAGCACAAGTGGTAAAACGCTCTGCGATTTGTGTGGCTTGGTTTATTGGGCGCTCTCTCAGGACGCGACCGCAAGTGAAAGGCGAAACGATGAACTGTGTGGGACTGGTGGGGAGGACGGGAGCGGCGGATCACAGAAAGGGCAGCGGTGGGGCGTGGCCGGGTCACAGGCGCTAGCCACTGCCTTAGTACATGCCCCGCTCCGCTCAAGGCATCTTCCACTGATGCCGGCGCAGAACTACGAGGCTAATATGTGCGGAACAAAGAGACAAGTGGAGAAAGTTTGGAGGGATGGGTAACAAAACTAACAACGAGTAAAAGCGATAAGTGGATCTGAGGGATGCATAGGAAAATATGGATGTGACAAAGATAAATGGTGGCTACTGACGCTTCTGGTGACGATGAGACTTCGATGGCTGGCTGGACGGCTGAAGCGCGGAAATGATGTCGCTGAGAAGGCGAGGGTCGATTGGAGCGTTGGAGCGTGGACCGGAACGAGGTGCTGCGTGATGGCGGTTGATGCGTCCACCACGAGTCGAGTGAAGGTTGGCGTCGTAGGAGCGGCGAGAAGTAGATGGCTGGGACTCTGGCTGCAACAGAGAAGGTAATTTCCATTTCCGGAAACACAAAAGAGGCGCTAGTATTCTAAGGAACACCCCCTCTAGAGGTTTCTCCGGATTGCCCAATTTGAAATTCATTCCGTTCTGCAAGACAAAACGATGGACGGATTCTGAGAAGCGTCCAGCGCTCTGACTTACCGCTTTGCCTGACGAATCGAGCTGCAACTGGTGCAGCTGGCGCAGCGGGAACGCGGCACTAGCCTTGGGCGTGTTGCGCAGCCAGTGGTGACCGAGCACCTGGACGAGATGCGCCTTGAGCGCTAGGATCCCGTCCTTGTCCCATTTGTCGCCGGAGACGTAGCGACGATCGGCATGTGTTCCATAGCGGCCGATCTGAAACCGACTGTGGACATTCATGGTTACTATCGCTGGACGTACCTGCAGTAGACTACCGCCGGTGTCTGTCATGCCGTAGTGTTCCGGAAAGGTCTCCATGAGCTGCTTGGCCTGGCGCACGTAAGCATCGTTCTGGATCGGAGGTGGAGGAGCGATGATGACTTGGACGTGCGGTACCTTCTTGACTGCTGCCAACAGTTGCTGGAAGAGATCGTTGTCGTCTGGGGTGCGTCCAGCACTGCCCAACGTCATGAGCGTGGCCATGCAGCTACCCGAGAAACGATTGTTTTGGAAGAATCGGGTCTTCTGGAGCAGATCATCAGCGACGTGCACAACGGCTGACGTGTGCTCGAAGAATGTCTTCTCGCCGGAAGAGCAGACAACGTGAAAGGGTTCTTTCAGCATCACGACGCCGCTGCTGCGGATTTCTTCCCAGACCTGAAATTCAGCATTTGCATGGTATGAGGGAAATAAGTCACCGACCTGGCCGATGAGGTTTCCTCCCTGGACGCATGGTCCTATCTGGCCGTCGTCTAGCACAAGACGAGTGTACTCCTTGGATGCATCGGCGCTGGACGTAATGAACGTAAGTGGAAGGTCTTCAGACGCTTCGAGAGCAGACCGAGCAAGCGCACAACGGCTAGCACGAAGACGCGCTTGAGGAAGCAGGACGTCAATGATTGGCGTGTCGAAAGGCGCGTGCATGCTAGTGGTCATGATCTTCTCCGCGGCTTCGCCGGGGTTAATGAGCAGGCGTTTGCACAGTTCACCCAGCGAAGCGCCGTGAAGCTTTCGAGTGGCGCGGCAGATTGCGGCCTGCTGCGCGAGCGTCGGCACGTACCAGTCACTGAGGTCTGCGTCGGAGGCGAGTGTGGCGTCCGGAGCAATGTCGCTGAGCTTAACGCCGGCACAGGCATCCATGCAAAGTGCGGTGCAGCGGTCGAATGGTCCCAGTCCGCTGGACGTCTTTAGCGTGAAGAGCGCTACCTTGCGTGGCGGCGAGATCCATGTTCCGAATGCCGTAACGGTGCTGAACGCGTAGGCCTCCTTGGTGATGTCTAAAGACAAACCGTGAGTCAAGAGAGCAAGGGTAACACTTCCAGTCTGGTTTAGACCGCCTTCTTTACGCGGAACATAAGCTAGTTCGCCTACTTCTAGAGGGACGCGCACTAGCCAGTCTAATGGGACGCCTTGCGTACGACCCTTCACTCGGCCCCATGGAAGCAGGTGAGCGTTATTCTGCTCAATTTTCACTACGCGAAACGGGCCATAGTTACGGCGCTTTAACTTGTTTTCTACGCCTTGGCCAGTGGTCGGGTGACGGACTATGACTCGATCTCCTGGACGAAACGTGTTTTCTACTACGGCCCGTTTTTCGTCATGGTTCTTTTCCATTTGCGCGCGCTGGACGTCTAGACGACTTTTAGCCGAAGCACATGCTTCGGCCCGTTCAAGCTTGACTAGCGGCTGCCAATCTGAAGGTTCACTCCAAGGTTCACCCGGCGGCTGCATCGTCGTTATTTGCTGGCCGTTTTCGCGGTCGTTCTCAAGGTTATCGCGCATTTCGCGTTTTCGCTGGGCGCAAACGTCTGGGTAAAACGCTCCTTGCTTTGCATGGGCAGGTGGGTAAAACGCTCCTTGTTTTGCATGGTCAGCTGGGTAAAACGATCGACTTTTTACATGAACGTGGTCACCTTCCTCCTCCTCGCAACCCAAAGGCTGGACCTCCGGATCAGCAAAGCTTACGCGCTGTTTGCGTCTCTTCTTTTTCTTGGCGCGAGTGACTACTGCATTTGTCGTTAGCGCTATGCTCCTGCTTAACCCGTCCGCTACAACATGAGTTTTTCCGGGCTTGTAGACAAAATGGAAGTCGTTAGCGGTCAGCACAGCGTTTTCGGTCGCGAGCAGATTAACGGACTCGGAAGCGATTACGTTTTCACCGGAGTCTTTTCTAACGAGTTCAATCCCCAGGTCACCAAACGCGTTGGTACCGATAAGGACTGGGTAGGAAAGGTGACCTGCGGCCAGCTGGACACGGACAGGTTTAGCGTCACACCCAACGGAAATGCGCACAACTGTGGAGCCTACTAAATTTAGCGAGTGCCCGTTAGCGACCGTGATTTCGGTGGAAGGCGGATCGACAGGCCACGTAAGGGGATCGACGCCTTTTTCCTCAAGCAAGCCTTTCAAGTAGCCGATTTTGATGATGCTCACGGGAGCGCCACTGTCCCATAGAGAAACAGCGGGCATGCCTTCGACGAGTATGTCATGCTTAGGTACGGGACCGACTGCGCAAGGTCCAACGGGATGCGCGTCAACAGTGCTTATGGGAAGCGCGACGCTCAGAGTGTTGTGCGATTGCCCAGGCGATGACGTAGCCGACCTGTAATCACTTGAGTGCCGAGCAAAAGGACTGCCATTAGCGCTGGACGCAGCGCTTTGGGTCGCTAGGGCATTGCTAGACGTGCTCGGTGGACGAAAGGACTTAGCTGGCGCATTACTCGCCTGACCTGAGAAAGCTGCGCGGAATTGACCCTGAGCTGGCTTTACCCAGTTCGTTTGCGCATTTTGACTGTTCCCAGTGCTATGACCTTGGTAATTCGGGCCTAAGTTTCTTGACTGGTTGGCGCTAGACGCAGACGCTTGGCCATTATTTGCAGCGTAGCCGATATCTTGAGCGGGCGGGTTCTATTTGTTATTGTAATTTTGCGGATTAGCGCTGGACGCTGGACCGCTAGACGTAATGGTTCCCGTGTTTTGGAAGGATGGGTTGTATTGCGCACCGCGATATTGGCCGTTTTGTTGGCGGTTCCCCTTGTTGCTAACCGGAGACGGCGCTGGACGCACCTCTGCGCTGTTACGTTTATGTAAGTCCAGCGTGCGCCGCAAGTTCGCTGCGTGGTCCACAAGATAACGAAACTCCTTGTGCTCAGACTGGTCCACGAGAGATGGCAAAAGATCCGCATCATCAATCCACTGGATGAAACAGGCCTTAGCGAGTTCGTCTAGCTGCGAAAGCGGGCATTGAGGACTCATTGCGTCACGGACTAGTTTTTGCACGCGAGCACCGAATTGCTCTACAGACTCATTTAGCAGACGAGGACATCCGCTTAACAGGCAAGTCAAATTCGCTGAACGACGGGGTTCGTCGTCCGCTAAGCGCAAAAGCAATTCCGCTTTGATTTTGCCATAGTCGTCCAAAAGATCGCGCGGCATCAGTTGTAAGGCGGTGGACGCTCTTCCTTTTACGCGCACTTGTAAGGCTTCACGTCGCTCATCATTACTCCAGCCGCGCGTGATAAGCTCAAATTCATTGAACCATCGCCGTACCTGCTCAGGGCCCTCATTTCCGTCCAGTGACTTAATGTTGTTTAGGCTAGCACCTATGCGATTTCCGCTAAGCGCATCTGCCAAAAGCTTTATCAGCTTAGACTCACCGGGAGTGGTGGCGTCGTCCATGGCGGCTTCGGCGACCACTGCCTTGGGCTTGATAGAGACTTTTGCAAGCTGCGAAGCTGCGCTGGTGACGTTGTCTGCAGGGGTTTCTTGGCCCGCACGAGCTAACTGGTCCTCTTCGTAGTCGAGAAGGCGCTCGTCGTCGCTCCCGGTCATTCGCTTTCTGAACGGGACATTTGACTTATGCGCGACAGTGTCAACAGGGTTATCCGCAAAAGTGACACGGGTTCGCGGAGGTACAGGCAAATCAAACGGATCATGCCAGACTGATTCGCTCGTGGGCAACTTGGAACATTTGGGAAGGAGAACTGACTCGAGTTCAGCTCGGAGCTCATCTTTAACCCCTCGAATTTCTTGCCGAATCCCTTCTAACCAACTGGGATCGGTGGACGTAACATGGGCAATGCTGTCACGCACAAAATGTTCTGCGACGCGGGACGGACGCGTTTCTTCTACGCGCCTGGACGAGGAAGGGAAAGCCATGGAAGCATTTCTCTTGCTAACGCACTGCGAAGAGTCCGAAAATTTCTCGGAATTTTTCGGCCCGGTTGAGCCTGCGACTACTCGACGCAACCTTTCCTTATGCACGTTACGCAGCGCATAATGGCGAGTGTCAGCCAATTCAACGCGGTCCTTAGTGCGCTGCCAAAGAGCCTCCTCCCTTTCAAGCTGATCCTTTTTGCAGTGACCGCAGGGAGACCAACTTAGCATCTCCGCGGAAGGTAGCCCCGAACAAGCAGTGTGCAACAGGCGGTTGCAGACTTTGCACTCTTTCAAAACCGTGAAGTTCTTGCTGCTTCGAGCGGGCATTTCACAGATCCCGCAGCGTCGCTGGCCCTTATCATCGTCTCGTATCGGAACGTTTCCTTTGTGACAACCCCGCTCGCCGACGCCGTTCCCAGCATCGCGGTCGCCTCCGCGGAGTGTTCTTTGTTCCTCTCGCGGCTGGCCGACGGATCTTCGGTCCGCTGCTGCCTCAGCGCGTTGCGGATTCACGTGAACGCCATGGTTGTTTTCGACTTCCGCATCGCGCCGGTCAAAAGGAAATGGACTTTGCTCCTCACGGGGCCGCCGGGAAGACCGCCGGTCCGCTGCGGACGCAGTGTTTTCGCAAACAGGCCTTGCTGCGGCAGGGTAAAACGCGCGTTGTCTCACATGGCCGCTGCGCTGGACGTCAGTGTCGTCCGAAGACAG
This sequence comes from Aphelenchus avenae, assembly GCA_020875895.1. Lineage (NCBI taxonomy): Eukaryota > Metazoa > Nematoda > Chromadorea > Rhabditida > Aphelenchidae > Aphelenchus > Aphelenchus avenae. The sequence continues at coordinate 135,035 of JNEY01000286.1, forward strand.
GAAAGACTCAGCAAGGGCCCCGCGCTGCTCATGCGTTTCGCCGACGCAAATGTCGCAAACAAATTGGTCATCATTGCCATGCACTTGCTTCCGCGCACAAGGGAGATGCCAAAGACGAACGCAGCGCGCACATGTAAGCATGCTCAACGTAGCGATTTTGCCGCACGGACAAGATAGGTACTCAGCGCGCGCAGTTGAATTGAACTTAGGCGGCAGAGGATGCTGAGAGTCCCATAGAGTGGAGTTGTTAGCAATGGTTTTTGGGTGGCTGACTTCGACCACGGTATTCTCCGAGGAGCTAGACGAACGGGAGCCATTTTCGGAGGACTCTTGGCAGCGTCTGCACGTAAGCCAGGCACCAGGTTCCGGCTGAATCAGGTACGAACAAAACGTGTGACTAATCATTCCGCAGTCGCAATAGAAGTACTCGGATGACTGGATGCTTTTTGCACAAATTCCACAAGACTCAAAGCTGTCTTTGGCATGCGAGGTCTCTCGGTCCGATGAAACAGGTTTTTGGACATGTGCGGTATGATCCCGTAGGTTATCATTCCCCGCCGGAGGAATTTTGGCTACCTCATTCCGCAATGAGCGCTCATCTTCCTCCACTTCGTCCTCCATTTCCATCAAAGAATCCTCAGGATTCGGAACTGGTGACCTACGTAGCGTTGTTTCAGCTTCGTTCTGTGCAACTGGTGCGTTGGGCATCGCTGCATACTCGTTAACCTCATTGACTGCAGTTGGTTGTGTCTCGCTTCTTGTTTCGAACGAGCCCGGCGGTAGCTGTTTGCAAAGGTAGCAAATGTACGTTGCCCCAATGTTTTTCCAAGCGTGCTCTGACATGCATCCCTTGTGAATCCATCCAAGGCATGCGTCGCAAGACACTGACTCATTGTACGGCGGTCTTTTGCGCCTTTTTCCCTGCGTGCAGCACACGAACATTGAGTACTTGCCATTTTCCCAGCTGCGCTGGACGGCGAGGTCTTCATTATCCTCTCGTGCTTTCAGCAGTTTCTGCCAGCGAATCATGAGGACGGCTTTCTCTTCGTCCAGCTCAAGTGGGGCTCGGCCTCCATCCTCTTCCTGCATTTCGTCTCCCTCAGACTTTCAGTGCTCTTCAAGGCAATTATTCCAAAGTACCTCCCTCAGGTACGCGAATGACTCCCTCAGTCGGTGGATCGTTAGCAGGACTTATGGGTTGGCCTACTCAACGAAGCTGCTACCATCTAGTAAGGCTGACGTCTAGCGACTCAGTCTAGGTTTAGCACAAGTGGTAAAACGCTCTGCGATTTGTGTGGCTTGGTTTATTGGGCGCTCTCTCAGGACGCGACCGCAAGTGAAAGGCGAAACGATGAACTGTGTGGGACTGGTGGGGAGGACGGGAGCGGCGGATCACAGAAAGGGCAGCGGTGGGGCGTGGCCGGGTCACAGGCGCTAGCCACTGCCTTAGTACACTAGAGTGGAGTTATTACGACACGGGTGGGTCAGCACGGTACGCAGTTGCCTACCAAACTAGCCGTTACTCGCTCTAAGGCAAGCTGAACGCGGTTCCCTCAAGTACAGCCAGGAATACGTTTATTGTTGAAAACTCCCAGTAGATTAAACCAAACACCGGCTCGGATTTCTGGAAGAGATTGTTGTTCACGGCTCGTCGCTGCCTCTTTGAGCTCCAGCCGTCGCCAATGTAAGGCTAAATATCTAGCGTTAGTCACGGGTCCCGTAAGCCGACGAACCGGTAGCTCCTTCGATAGCTCGTAGGCGGGATTGAAGTCTCGCGGCGCGCAGGAATCGCCGAGGAAGCAGCTCTCACGGTGAGCCATGCAAGTTTCCTGAAGCTCGCTGTTAGCGGTGCAAAGAGTCGTTAGGAGGTCTCACCCGGTACTTGCCGTCGCCGAGTTCCTTCAAGTAGACGATGGCACACTTCGTGCAGCCGCCCTTTCCGAAGTGGCTTCGAGGCCCGTCGCACCTAAATGGACACATTAGCAGGTGGAAAATTGCTTATTCGTGTACGTTACGCAGCTCTCATCGCACATCTTCCACTCGTCGCGAGTGCCTGCGCTAGCATTGCCGCTCGACAGGTAGTAGCGGGACGGGCACTGGTCGCCGTCGAGGCATAGCGTCTTGCTTCCGTACTTGGTTCGAAGGCCTTTGAAGTTGCCGGAAGTAGGGTCCATGACGACGACCCGGTCCGAGTGGTGCTTAGCGCGCCTCCGAGCGAACCGACCCGGGTGAAATCTCGGCTCAAGCGTCGTATTCCATCCGCAGGGGTTCGCCGCGTGGCGCACTCCGAAGCTACCTCGAGCAACGTCTAAATCACGTCGGTAAGGCGAAAACCGATCCCGCTAAATTTCATAGCGAGCAAGGAAAAAGAAGGTCGATGTTTTGGACTACCGTCGGACTAGCGTAGATCTAGCAATCTTGGTCAGGAAGCTTGGATAACGACCATAAATAAAGGTCTGAAATACCGATTCCATTCGTCGGAAAAAATGGTATTTTTCGGGAAATTTATTGGTCAATTCTAGCTGAAAATCGAGCAGGCCAAACTTTGCAGAAATTTACCGAAAATTGTCTAGTTAAAAGCTGTGTAGATCGTCAAACGTCCACACCTCGCAACTCCGGCCTGCGGATGTAGTGACCCCGGAAGTCCTCGACGTACACGGCCGATCGATTCTCAAGGGGATTCTGCCCAGTCAGCTCCTTGGCGTAGATCGTCCGCAGCTTGGGAAGGTTGATGTTCAAGTCGACCGCGTGGATGTGCAGGAACCCTTCGATCTACAAGAAGCGTCCGTAAGCTCTAGCGTCATAAGTGCAGGGCCCTACCACTCGGATTTCACGAAGGATCCAGTCCAAGTCCTCCTGACGGATTCCCGTGATGCGCGCGATGTAGAAGTTGCCGGTGATGATCTGGCACGGTTTGGGCTCCCCGTACCACTCCAGCGCCTCGACGAACGGCATCGAATAGTGCCACTGCGCGCCGTAGTCCGGGAACAACGTCTTGTCGTAGCGGTCCGCCAGCAACGGGCGCATGCCCGGGCAGACCCACGCTGAAAAGGCCTCAGTTAAGTCAGGTTCTCTGACTGAGTGAGAGCGTACGTGATTCAAGGGATGTGAAGCCGCATGGGCATAGAATCAGAAACGTAAGCAGAAGTCGACGCATTCCGACACGGCTCGGCTCTCGGTGCCCGTCGCTATCGGCAATGGGTGTTGCCGTGCTGATGTAGACGCTAAAAACAAATAAGATTAATTTCTCTCAGATCATGGGCCACGCAGTAGGGACACAAAGTAAATAGCTAAAAGCACGTGAACCAAGATTTAGCCAAGACCAAAGCATCTAATGTCTTCAGCTTTTCAAATGAAAATCTGCTCATTGTGAACCAACCTAGTTATAGTGCGCAAGCATGACTCATTCACTTTGCAGTAAAGAATTCGAAAGTGAACTAAATCGCTTGAACTCCGAAGAAACCGCTAGATACTTTCGTCAGGCCTGGCCTGACAACAACACTCTAAACATTTGCTTTCCATGCCCAATACATGCTTGTTTCCAAAATTAAACGCTTGAAGAAAGTGCTCATAATGTCCAGCATAGCCATCAGTTGTAAGTGACGCATACAACAGCATTCTAGGCTGTTCTAGAAGCTATCAACTTTCACAGTGTCGCAGCTGACTGAATCGTCTTTACCGCTTAGGTAGAACCAATAAATCGCTGCTAATCGTCATACAAGACAACAACTTTATGCCCGAGCATTCCTAAACCCGCTTGCACGCATTTTAAGCTTCCATGAAGAATGTCAGTTGACAGCAAACGCCGCACTCGACGCAGCCTAAAGTCCGAACGGGCCGTGTGCACTGCTGAGGCGGTTGTGTGCTGCTGAATTGCGCAGCGACGCTTGCGATGCATTTCGCCAACACGGTCACTGAGTCGCTTAGGCCCGCTGCACACAGCCATTGTGGAACGGACGCGGAACGGCGCATACTTAGCGCTCTTGACACTCATTCACCGAGAGGAAAATTTACCGGTAAGAAGAACTTGAGAAACATGGAAAACTACTTTTGCCTTCAGAAAGAGCAGGCTGGAATGAAGCAACAATAGGGAAATCAGCAGGGAACTATAGCCTATGGAAGGTTGTTTGGTCGGACTCCTGCTGACTACGGCCAGGGGTTATGGCCCGGTCTGTACGCCGAAAAGCTCAGTAGGCCGAAACCTTTGCCGATACCGTGCAAATAACAACAAGGTTTCAGTAAACATCGTACAATGGCAGACCTATTTTTTCGATTAGTAAAACTGTTCGTTTTCTCAGCGCTGATCCCTACCACTTTAAAGCTAAATGCATTCAGCTGACTAGTCAACCCGGCTGCTTGTTGTTTCAGTCGTTGCTTGGCCGCTGTTTGTTTGCAAGGGAGGCTTTCTCCTCTATGTCCACGTGGCTCAGCAGCGCATCGATCGCTCTGAAACCGATGATGTGGCCTTCTCTTTGAACCGAACGGTTCGCTTGCTGCTTTGCCCGTTGTTGTCGTCCCGCGTGCAGCATTCGTCATCCTTACGCGGCGCGATGAAAGACTCCTTCGCGTCCGGACAAAGGACGTTAGCGACGAAACTATCGCCGAATGTTTTCCCTAGCCCGATTCGCACGGCTGAGATCGAAGTAATTGTGCAGAGAGCGGCAATCAGGGGACGTTGCTTGCAGCAAGTGCACTCGAATGCGGGCACGCTAACAACCTAATGGACTTCTTAGGGATGCCTCAAAAGCGCTTAACCGAAAGCATCAAAAAAGTTTCGGTCGTAAAAGATGTGTATGAGCCACGTGTCACTAGGATAAACGTTGCGGCATGAAAAGACCTGTGCGGGAAGCCAGGATGGGGCAAGCCCGTAGCGAAATACCTGAAGAGCCGCCACATTTGATGACGATTTGGCTGGCAATAGCGGCTTTCTACGAGAACCTGGTCTGACTGAGGAACGTTCAATTGGCATGACGCTAGCGGAGACGATCTGTACAGGGATGAGCTTGACCAGCTCTTTCACTTTTGAGTGTACATTCTCGCGCATTGTTATTGAGCGTCTCTTTAGCGAGGGTCAGCATAGTCTTATTTGAATCATTTTGGGTTTCAGCAATTCCTGTGTTTGCTTCAACGACGTTTACGCCACACACACTCTAGTGCCACGTCGCCATACCAGCGAGCTCACATGCTTGTCATGCCATCCGTCAGGTGAGGGCCACATTCTCGCCTGTCCTAATCGTTATTCAGTCAAAACCTGTTAGCCAACAGCCCATACGTGGCCGTCTTGTGGCTTTTAGCGTCGCATAAATTTGTCTATGTCTACGATTCCAACCTTCCTCCGCATTCCGATCGATTAAGCGCAAAATTTAGTAAAACTAGGGAGAGAACAAAAAATAGAGCTGAGCAGAACTTCTAGAGTACCAGTTTGTTAGACACGGGGCAGCAGCAGGCAAGACGGCAATCATTCACATTGCATTCGAACCCGACTTTGATAGCTAGTTTTGTCCAGTTAGCGACCTCAGTTATCACGCGGCTTTGTTCTCTTCCGGCTAGAGAATGTTTGCACCCAAGTTATTCAGCACCACTCTTCCGTCATTGCACACACGTCTTCAAGAGCTGACGTGGATGACGTACGTTGTCATTACTCGACAGCAATGCGGCCTTGTTTTGTTGCTGTCCTCGTTGCTGTCGGCTAACAAGCTGCATTCGTCATCCTGACCAAATCGCGTCTTCGTCGCTTAGTCGCTTTCTTACAAAGGAGGGCTGCATCCGAAGCGGTGCAATTTGTTAACGTCTCTTTCTCTCAGGTCACGCGGCAAAGCGGCGGTACGTAACGGACCGACGACAGCTGCTTTGCGCTCCGTTCGGGGGATGCTTTCATGGCGATAGAACACGGTTGAGCATGAAACAAGGACGAGAATAAACGAAAAGTTTTGCTTACCTACCTAGAGTAAGTAACTCGCATCGCTTAAAGGGCCGTTAGTCGGCCAGGGAGTAGCGTTAAGACGTTTGTTGTTCATTGACTGACGGCTAAATGCGTACCGTGGTGACGTCGGCAGCCGCTGGTGTTTTCTAGGCAATCGTAGCTAAATGAATCGCTAAAACCTAGCCAAAACAAGGGCAGTTTCGGCCTAAGACGTGGCAAGGTGATATCTTCGACAAGCGCTAGTAAGCTGTTGACGTGGGAGCTGTCGACAAAATAGAGCCCGGTGGGCAATGCTAGGAAGCTTGTTTCGCTGTTTAAAAGGGCACAGTCACACAACAGCAGCAACATTGGGCAATGTTGTGTGCTTCAGTCGTACGCCTACTACGAAGTCGCATCAAATCCTTTGTTCGCGTCTTAAAACCAGACGTTCCGTACCAGCCAGGAACGTTTACGGTTTCCTCTCAATCGACCGGGACGGTCCAGGGTGCGGTTCCCTGATCGAGCCTGTTTGGCAATGCTGATACGTTTTGCTTCCGAGAAGTTTAGCGGCGCTGACCCATGCACAATCACATCGATCCACGCAGCAAACGATTTTCCAAAGTTCTAACGTACGTTTTCGCGCAGCACAATTGGTTACTAGTCATTGCCTGTCCAATCATGCCTCCTCCGCCGAGCAGCGGAGCACGGCGAGGTCACTGCCAACACTAAAGTAACCCCAAAAGGGAGGCACCTTATTGCGTAGAGCAAGTCTACTATGCGGAAACTAAGCGATGCCCTTAAATTCAAAGTTCCGCGAGAGCTATCAGTGAGCTAGAACTAGGCACCGGTCAGTTAGGGCATAAGTCGGGCAAAAGCGCTGTTTTACACAACGTTCTTGACTTCACTATTTACGGCCAAGGTAGTGCGCAGTTGGTGTGTCATTGTGATGCGACCGACAACTAAGCATGCAACCGAACGGCGGAACACAACGAAGAGACCGCCAATACCGACGCAAAAAAAGACACTTCCCTGCGTAAAGGCATGGACCATGCGGGAAAACTAATACCAGTGAAGGAAGAATGTTTCCGTTAAGCCATTCGGTCGGGCAAAAGCAGTATTTTACCCTCACATGCCCCACGCCTATATCTCGAGGCCAAAAAGGTGCGCAAACTAGCGTCCAAATAATCGAAGCTACATGACGAGTGCTTGTGGGCTTTGCTCCAATCCAATGGGTATTCAAGTAGAACTTAGTTGTTACTCGCGCAGAAGAAGCGTTCATCATAATTCCTGCGATACAGTACTGTTTTTTTCGCATAAAAGACAAAGAACCTTTGGCTCCAGTGAACTGGTGCCTTTTCCGCTTTCTCATGCAGCCGTACGGCTGCCAAGACTGCGGAAACCAGCGACGATGCAAACCCTATGCAATCGAGTAAACGATATCAGACGACGCTTGATAATCATTAACGGAGTCTTTGCGTTTAGATGGCTTGCAAATATCTCAGGATTTCAGGGCCATTTCCAGTTTTTTTTCACTGTCGTCCTTCGAACAACAAGCACGACTATTTTGCAGACGCTGCATGCTTTTGGTCCGACAGTGTGTCAGGTAATCCGCTGGCTAGTTAGACGATGATTTCCTAGTGGAATATTTCAAACATTCGCTTGAAGCGGTGTCGGAGTAACCCATTTTCTGCGCTGATATTTGCTTCAAGCCTACGCTGCCATTTGTTAGCCGTTTTGCTTCGCTTTTCGTGGGTTATTTTGATGCATCGCAAAGCGTACACATCTCACTTGGAAGTTCATGATACTTGTATCTCTAGCAAAGGACACAACAAATCGAACTGTATCTCCTCTTTTTCCCACACGGCCCACAAGCGCACCGCTCGCTTTGAAGTCGATGACGTGACTTTTCCTTGAACCGTACGGACGATGCGGACCTAGCTTGCTTCTTTCGCTGTTGTTTCGTCCCACGCACTGGGCCCGGCGCAACGAACGTTCGCGTCCAAACAAAGGACGTTAGCGGCCAGAGGACTGTGGACTAGACTGGCTAGACCGACTAGACTCGAACGGCTGGCGTTTAAGCTAAGACGTTGACGGCGAGGACGTTCTAGGCAATGAACCGTGGACCGGCATGGACACCCGAATGTGGACATACTACCATGCTCTCGGGCTTCTTCGATATGCTTCAGCAGAGCTAGACCGAAAGGGTCCAGAAAAAATACCTCTCTTAAAGAATTTCACGAGCCGGATTTTGCTCAGATAAAATAGAAGACAAAAAGGGAGCTGGTCGGCAGGCCTGGAGAGGCGACCTCGTGGGGAATGAGCAGAGACCTACCATTCTTAACGACGATTTGACTGGAAAAGTGCTCTCTATGTGTAAATGGTCTAACGTAGCACCCGTTAACTAGAAATGACTAAAGGTCGGCAACCGTACAAGTTGCACGGCCGTACCGTACTGTCGTACTATCGGCACAGAGTGCGGTACGGGTGGGTGAGGACAGTACAGGCCTACGGTCCGGATGAGGTCGTTTAGTACGGAGTACGGTACGGCTTCCGTTTTCTCGATATTTAGCACTAGTACAGCCCGTACTAGTAATGTACCGAATCGTATTACGGCCCGTACTGCCGTACCGCGCCGTATGGTACGGAGTACGGTACGCGTCGGTCAGTAGGGTACGGAGTATGGTACGAGTGCCCGTTACCGACTTCACAGGCCCGACGTGTTTGTGCGGCGTGGCTTGATGCTTTGAGTTTGAGCATCTACTGTCGTCCATGATTAACGAGCGTGTCCTTAATGAGGCTGAGAATAAGATTGGCTTCAAGTATTTTTTGTTTAACCCATTCGTTGTTCTTCGTGCGTACGTTTACGGCCACACAGACTCTAATGCCACGTCACCCTAGACCGGCGAGCTCAGATGCTTGTCATGCCATCCGTCAGGCGATACCCAACATTCGCGCTTATCCCAATCATTATGCCATTAACACGTGTAAGCCAACAGCCCGCACACGGCCGTCATGATGGCTGTTAGCGTTGCATAAATTTGTCTCTGCCTTCGATTTTTGACGTCTCTTCCCGGTCGAGCAACTAACAAATCCCACAAACCGAGGAGGAGAACCAAAGAATAGCGTCACACAATAGCACGTTGTTCAATATTCTTCAGCTATCCGGGGTCGGAGGGGTCTTACACAAGCTAAACTAAGAGAAGACGACCGCAGTGGCCTAAACCAAATGCGTATAGCGGCTGCAAGCTGATAGCGTCGAGCCAGTGATGATAAATTGTAGAATAACGAGCGGACTGCATCAAATTTAAGCTGACACAGCCCTCCATTTTACTCTCTACAGCGCAGCTGTCGGTTTTTTTGCGTATTCTGTCCAGCAAGACGCGCAACAACATTTTTGACCTAGGACTCATCATTAGTCGGTGTGTCGTCGTCTCCACTGCGTCGCAACGTGATTCCTTCAGCAGCATCCAGATGTGCCGGGCGTGTCTTGACAGGCTTGGTCTAACGACTGCTAAGCAACACAGACGTGTTTTTGCTGTTTTTGACGTTCTAACCATGCACAAGCCATCCGTGACGAAACTGGCGTTGTCGGAGGTCAGGTCGACAGGAGGGCTCGAGGCGGGAAAGAGTGTTTGTTCAACCCTTACTGACCGCTTCTGCGTGTATGGGAAGAAACTAAGCAGGTGACTTTCTCGTCACGGTAGAGGCCCACGGAGTGAGGTCCACTAGAGCACTCCATAACCAGCAAATGAAGCCGACAAGCCGGAGCCATATGGCACACGGGCCAGAACTTTTTGCTTAACCATTTGGGTCAAGCTCATTGTCGGAAAGTCCGTTATTCACTTTTTAGGGAAAAGGCAATGAAGAGATTGTCGAGTGCTAGTCACTTCAGAGCCAGATAACGCTATTTCCCAGCCTCTGCGATGGCGTCCATGCAAAGCACGTTCCCGCTCGAAGCGGCGCACAGATCCGACGTCCCAGCTAGTGCAAAAGATGGATGCTTAGTTCTTTGGCTTTTTGCTGTTGGCTTCGTTTATTAACTTGCGCTAATGTCTACAAGCGCACGGTAGACCCATGCGTTGTTCTTCTCACAAGTGAAAGCTGATCAAATTCTTGTCGCGCACTGAATGCTCTCAGATAAAAAATCGTTGAAAGCGGATCAAAGCGTATTCTCTGCGGGACATGAGAGCCGAACGACGCTAAATACGTCAAGATTAGCGTCGTTAGAAGTCGCCAGTAAGCGTTAAACTACGCTGGATGCTCCAAGCGAATGTATAACGCTGATAGACTGCTCATTTTTCCGTCTTTCGGACGGGTAAGAAGCATTTAGTTTTTTACAGCTGCGCTTTGTTCAAGTTCGACTAAGTCGCAGGTTGAGATTTCGCCTCTGCTGGTTGAATGGCACTCAGGCCAATGACCAGCCAAGTCGTGGCCTCAGCAACTTGCTTGCAGAGCCCAAGCATGGCCGATATCGTAATGTGTCTAGTTCCCTGCGTTATTCGCGTCGATACCCCAGAAGCGTTCAAAACGCCAAGCCGCGGAGCAGGATCAATAACAAAACAAGCCTCAGTAGAATGATTCTAAAATGCATCACAGAGGGAAAAACTTGAATGCGGGAGAAAATATGAAATTTTAAAACAAGCACCAAAATCACTTGTACACCGTGACTGAGCATTTACCTAGCAGTTAAAGTAGGAATCTCGGCAAGTTTACGGCTTGCGTGGCCAGAAAACTAAGTCTAGTTCAAACTTCGACTTCAACGCGTGAGCAAGGAATATGAACCGGCCCAAACAAGGTTAGTTTGTTGATTACCTAACAAATAATCCTTCTGAATTTCAGGAACATTCGCCAAGCGTCGGTCCAACGGTCTCCGACGATGTCATCCTAGCACGCATGGACGAACGCTTTCGAGGCGTACTCAGCCGGAAGCAGTCCGATTCGGCCAACGTTTTCTGGGGTCCAACCCAAGACCCTAGGGGTGCTTCCTGGGAAATTTCGTTTCGGTGCGCTTCCTTACCGCCGAGTACCACCAAAGATCCTCAAGTGCCGTGGCCCCGAGGTTGACACACAAAAACCTAGTGGTTCCCAGTCAATGCCGCAGACAACCGACCCTACCTGCCTGAAAAAACGTTCTCCATGTCCTTCGTGTTGTATCACAAAAATTCCAGCCTGAGAGCATTTAGGTTGGGTGAGTACCACCACAAAGAATTTTGTCGCAGGAGGGTGAAACCTCCGGACCGTTTGTCCTTCCAGTAAAACCGGTAGCATCCCCCTTTATTTCATGTTTCAATGGGTCCAACCCAAGACCCTAGAGGTGCTTCGGGGCAAATTTCGTTTCAATGCGTTTCCTACCCGCCGAGAACCTCTGAAGATCCTGAACACCGTCGTCTTAGTACGAACTCGAAGAAATGTAGTGGTTCCCAGTGGGTGGCTGCCGCAATGGACCCCTGCCTGCCTGAAAAACGTCCTTCATGGCATTTGGGTTGTAACGCAGAAAAGCCATCCTGATAGCGTAAAGTTTTGGGTGAGTACCACCACAAAGAATTTGTCGTCGGAGGGCGAACGATGTCGCGCAAGGCATACGAACCGTTTGTTCTGTTCAGGAAAGCCGGTAGCATCCAAGCTTTATTCCATGTTTCAACGGCTTCATCCTAGACCTAGAGGCGGTTTTGCGGACATATCGCGTGAGCGTGCCCGCCAAGAACCACAAATGATCATGGAGTACCGCGGCCTCAAGTGAGGGCACAGAAATCCAGTGGTTCATGGTCGATGTGGGGACGCAATCGGGACCTACATTCCTGGTGTACAATTTCCGAGGTCTTACTTTTATAATCTGGCTGATTAACGCTGTAAAGAGGTGGTCAACATGCAAAGGATCTCGCTGAAGATCTCGGCTTTACCAAACCTAAGCAGCATTCATGAATCCTCGCAGCGAACGCTTGTCCGAGTCCTAAAAAGTGTCGCGCATGGTAGCGTAATTTGCTTACGTCATTGCCTCCCTATTCATGCGGCCCAACGGCGAGACACGACAAGTACTCTGTCAAAGTTGAAGAAAGCTAAGAATGAGGGGTTTCCTTACACCTTGAGTGCGTAGCGTAAGCCGTCTCTGCGGAAAATAAAGCGATGTCATTATTCCAGGACCATCGCCAGCTGATAGTGAACTAGGAATCCGCCTGTTAGGCAATCGAGTAGTGCAACAGAAAAGAACCTTATGCTAAAAGATCTACATGAACTTCTGCAGGCTAAGAAGATGCAACAGTAGCCGTTCCCTTCGGCATGCTCTTCGTGAAAAAAGCGCCGCAATCAGTGTCTTTCTGTCGTAATTGGTTTCATTCGCCGTTGCGGTACCGATGACAATTTGCTTGTGAAATCGCTCGCTTTATGTTTACCGTCGTCGTGCAGCGAGCCCTGGGTAACTCATTATGATGTTAGTTTTTCAATCACGTCTACGGTTTCCCTTTCGATAGTCATTCAACAGTTAACTTGAAAATGGCCTTTCTTGACAGTTGCCTCTGCCATGACCGCTTTTAAAGCGGCATGGAAAGTGCTGGTCCATGAGCCAGGAAGCTGGTAGGGAATGCGCTGAAGGGCTATCATACCTGTGGACAGATTTCGCTGGCAAAAGCTGCTCTCTGCACGAAGGCCCGATTGAAGAGTACTTAGGTATGTGGAACGATCACAGTGGGTACAACCTCTACAGGATCGAGCTTTACGGGCTCTGTTGAGTGTGTTTGAGTATGCACTGAGTATGCGATGGCATTGCTCTACCGGCGCCAACTACGTGGTAGTCGCTCCTGGACCGATAAGTTTCAGTTAGTCGGGCAGATTTGAGCTCTCAGACTTTGATGATTATCCTTCGCATGCGCTAGGACTTAGACGACTCATGACTACAAAGCCTCTAAGGAGATACGTCGCTGATTCTCAATGCAGTTTATCACGGTTTCATCACCCGAGGCGTAAAGCTCTTCACACATCACGTACAGTGGCAGATTGCCTGGTCGCCTTACCACCTTGACTGTCACAAAGTGTGCGCACATTTCATGATAGGCGAGGGCATTTTCTTTTTTTTTGTCGGAGCAATTAGAAGGAACAACGAGGCATTGTTCACAACTGTTCACGAGGGGGGAGGGGGGTAAAAAAATCGCTTTGTGAGTTCACATACTTACTGGACAGTCCCTAGACAGCGGGGCTGTGAGGTACAGAGGGCCGTGTGTAGGAGGGTTGCTAACATGTACCTCCTTGGAATGAACAGTGCCGTGCTGACATTGTTGTAAAGAACGAAACGGTCGAACTCAGGGCTGGGCGCTTTACACGTTGCGAAACGATTCCGATTCGATTCCAAACTTTAATTCCTTCCAATTGCAAAAGACCACCGATATTCGTGGCCGTTACCGATTCTGAGATGTACCGGTAAGTAATTCTATGCAAGAGCGCCGTGCAGCAAGTGCGCGATGCTCTCGGGACATTTACAGACTCCTCCTTACTCCTATGTCACCCGTAATCAGGAATCTGAAATCACGTGATCATTTACGCGCCAAAATCACCAAATTATGGTCATATGACCAAAAAAACGCGAGTGCGTCAATGGCACCTAACCTAAAAGTCTCACCTGGCACCTAAAATAGGCAAGAACAAAGGAGTAAAATCCTTCGGACCGATTCCGATTTTAAAAAATGACCGATTCGACGCTCATTCTCGTGTCTCTGGTCCTTGTAATGATCTCAGGCTAACCTCGCAGACACCGCGGATGCCTACGCCATTATTTGACGAGTTTTGTTAACCGACTGGGGTCCAAGCCAACCTCTACCTCGGTCCGAAGCGAGCACGCGAACAAGAACGAGATGTAGTCTGGCATGTCAGAATGCGGGCAACCAGCATGTAGCTGTATCAGTGCTTTTCTCGAACCTTTGTCTGTTCACGTTCTCGTCCACTAATATTTTCCGCTAGCGTCTTTCTACTCTTGAAGGCAGGTAGCTTTCCGGCTATCTTATGCTGCATTCACTGAATTCGTCTTAGCTTTTTCTGTTGCCGTCCAAAAGGGTTACTTTACCAGCCTACCACAACTTCTACTGCAAGCTGAGGAAACGTTGAGAATCGAAAGCAAAGCTGATTTATGCTATACCATGGGCGACATTGAGAAATTTTTGAGGAATATTGATGAGAACACGTCAAAAACGGTGGCCATCGTGCGTTTTCGACGATGGCTGGTAAGGTAAACACGTTTCGATCGCAAGACTAGCGTTGCATGCGACGTGGCATTAGACGCCGAGCTGATTTTGGTGAAACATTGGAGGAATGAATGGCACAGTTCGATAAGAAAGAGAGCCTGCCAATTACAGGAACCCAAGCACATGGGTGAAGCGGTCACTCGTGAACATTTTGTAATTGCTTATTTGTCGTGCACCCGAACAATAGAGCTCAGGACATCGTAGTATGTTGCTCGTCCTGCTAGCGTGCTTTCAGGCCACGAGCCGATTCCGAGCCTATTCGAAAATTTAAAGTCGCTCCTATTCGAAAAGACCATCGGTATTCGAGGCCCATTTCGACTTACTTAAGATGTACCGGCAAGGTTTGCTGTGAAAGCGTCCAAGGCGTATTAAGGCGTCTTAAACGGTACGGTTAATGTTCCGATGCAAGAAAAAGAGCCTCCACACGATATTTGCAGGTATTTTAAGCGCAGCTTACGACCGAACAAGCTATCGATAGGAATCGGTAAAGTCTGACGTTGTGGGCAATTATGGTTTTCTGCTACCTGTCGGGAAAATGACCGACATCCGTTGCCGTACAGACGGGGATGCCGGTTCCACCAGCCCTAGTACAGACGGCAGCTGATCAGTTGACCGATGATAAACAAAATCAGACCGTCGCTTTTCTTCACATTCGTCAAAAGATCCGGTATTTCTGCAAAACCAGCACATAATGGTCGAAAGTTGTGCCTCAGAACGAGGCCAAAGTGGCTGTTCCGGGGCGTACACGTGCCCTGCTGGCTCTAACGGTTCCATGAAAAAGTGAGAAAACGACGCGGCACGACACCGCGGGACGGCGGGCCTGCAACCTAAGACCGAAGGGATTCATGAGTTTGGTCCATACGTGTGCAGCCTTTGCAGCTTCTGCTTTTGTAGTCTCGAAGTATCTGGCTGCCTAGGCGGTTCGGAGGTCGCTAGACGGCGATGTCTGCAGGGCCTGCAATTGAGCACCAAAGCAAAGAGGCTACCAAGAAACGCCATGATCATCACTGAAGAAAGGGCTGGTGAGGGCAACATGGACCGAGGTCGCGTGCTGGCGGCAGGCGGGCGGGGGGACGACGACAGAAAAACCGGGCGACTTTTCCTAACCTGATACGGAGACATATTTGGGGTATTTTCTAGCAAACGTAGCCCCATCGGTTCTTTTGTTTTGATAATGAAACATTCACAGTCAAAGAGAAACCGGCTTAAAAACGTCGATAACGGTAAAATGCCGTAACGCTTGTATGAACGTTTTATTGCCGTACCAAGTGACTGCAAGCTGTCTACGGAACACTGCGCCGTACGCCGTACTCACCCCTTCGCCGTACCGTACACCGTGACGTACTGACCCCTCCCGTACCTCGCGTCCTGCCGCACTCACCTCTTCCGTATCGTACTGACACCTTCCGTAACCCACCTACGTAAATACGGCACGGTACGGCGCCTCAGACGACGCGCCGTTCCGTATCGATACCCTTTCCGTTCCGTTTGCCGAGAACGGAACGGCGCCATAAGAATGGCATCTTAGGTACCGTTCCGTTCTTTTGTGGCAAACGGCACGCCAGGTTTTGCTAAGTTGCTAAGTAATTAAACCACATTTGCTTTGCTGCGAAATGAGTCACTATGCATTGTTTTGTTTTTCTGAAAGACACCTTAAATCATGAGAAGTTCCCGGGTTGAAGTTGGACCTTTAGGACCTAGGTTTGAGCTGTATGTAGTAACACAACGATGCCTCTTTGACGAGCACCTGTGAGGATTCCATTGCTAGTGATTTGGCTCTCGCGAATGCGTCTCCGCATTGCATCTGCTCGTCGCCTTCGTCGGTGGTCTTGCGATCTTCACATGCTCGTCATGCCATTCGATCACGCGAGAACCGCAATGCTCGTCGTTTCCCAATCATTACTGCATTAAAATTCATTAGCTGTCAGCTCGTATGTCTGTTTTATGGTGGTTTGTGTCGCATAAATTTAGGCTTGCTAATCCACGTCGCTAAGGCTTGCACAAGGTTACGAAGCACGAGGGTTGAGTATGAGCCGCAGAACAGCTAGACCAAATTCAGCAGAAATGACAATACAGCAGAAGTCTCAATGCCCTGCAACCGATACATCGCCGTGGGACGCTACTCGGTCACTCAAACGGTTGCGCATGCGTTTTGGGAAAGCATTTGCCCCGTCGCCACTCTGTTGACGTAGGACGACATTTGATCGCAACTAATATAGCGCAGACCTGGGAAAGACTTAGAAGGACTTTCTAATTGACAAATCGGTTCTGACATATTCGCTAGCAACTGCAAGTCTTCAGCGGTCGCCTATGACGCGTAAAGACGAAGAACGTTTGTATTCTAACCGGGACAAACTGTTACCTCCGAGATCATGGCCAAGAGACCTGAAATACACCGGGTGTAAAAGACATGGGTAGTTTGTTTAAAAAAAAAGAAGTTGTTTTGCACTTATTTGACGGTGTAGAGGTTTATTCCTGTAGCCGTATGTTTCGGTCATTTAAAATTTCAGACCGATTGCTAAGGCACTGACGGACCTCATTTGGGCCCGTGTGGAATATTTTTCAGCCTACTGAATTTTTTTTTTCAGTGGACGCCTACTCCGCCTTTGTTGCATTGCCGCTTCCGAACTTCGGTTCGCCGTTTATGCGACGCAGCTAACTAGGCGGCTACTTCAGACCAGCCTTGTACCCCTTGCCACTAAAGCGAAAGTACGAGGTTTTCCGCGCGGAAAGTGCTGCTAATTTTTGTGAATCAGCTAATTTCTTGCGAAGAGCCACTGATTTCCAATGTACCACTAAGGGCCTAGGTAAGAAGGACTCCTTGTTTTCTCAGCGAATGTTTGTTATGGGTTTTTGTAAACATGATGACGTGGCGAAGCGGCCAACCAACGCGACGAAGCTCGAGGCGCAGGGAGAAAATACAGCGTAAGCACACTCGTGTGCGTACAGGCGACGTTAGGACAGGCGGCGGAAGAAGCGAATAACTTTCTTACCGATGTGGCACCAGCTAATGGTGAAAAGGGGCCGACAAAGTCTCCAAACATTCCATGTAATTAGACTCGAGATTTCGAGACCATTTTAGCGAAGAAATAAAAAAAGCGGTATAACAGACATAAAATGCGTGCTTTTTTGTCTGAATCTGCCTTCAGTCTGATTAACAGCTATGAATGGCTATCTTCCGGCTATCCACAAATCCGAATGGCGCTTTCCAATGACGTAGTCCTTCCTCAGCCTGGTTGACACCGAGATAGAGGTGGGCTTGGACCCCGGTCGGTTAACAAAACTCGTCAAATAATGGCGTAGGCAGCCTGGTTTCCTAGTAATGCTATCCATTTGGCAGTCTTTTTAATGAAGGGAACACTAACGTATTTCCCCTAACTGTGCGGCCGGCCGGTCTATTGTTCGATGCGCCCGCGAATTGGGCAAAGTGAAAAGTGCCACAGGAATTCCCAAAACCAGTGGTTTTATGTGACCTGTGGGAATGGTGCCTCGCTAAGCGAACACTGCCATTATACGTTTTAATGCTAGGGGTCGTCATCTTCCGTGTTTAACGGTAGCTTTGAACCAAGTTGTGAATTAAAATTTGTAAATTTTGCATGGGAATAGTCAGCCTCGAAGCCGATCCAGGAAGCAGGATGACTACTAAAGCGCCTGGAGTTCCTTCGATGGCATCGGTCTGCCGAATGATCACTAGGATACAACATTAAGGAACCCAACTATGAAGAGTCATACTGTTGCAGTCTCGTTCCTCGCATGCTTCGTCATGTGCGCCTATGCACCAAGTAAGTCTTCCTTTTGTCGACCGGACGACGTTCGCTATCCGAGTAAGGCATAGTGGACTTCGGCAACCGTACCGTGCCGTGTTTGGTTCCGGTCTCCGTGTCGTATTCCACGGCGCGTAATACGGCACACCACGGGGGTCAGCACGGGCCCGAACGTCGTGCCGTACGGGTAGAGCACCGAGAACAGCACGGCAGAACCTCCAAAACGATAGGCCGTATCACGTCGCAACACTGTGAGTGAACTTGCCCCACTATTTGGGTGCAAGCCAAAATGCAATCAAGTGAAGTATAAAATGCAAGGTGGATTCCATCTTAAAGGCCGGGAAATTGGGCTAGAAATGTGGAGGGGCATTGCAGAGAGAGAGGGCCACTTAACAATTAAATACATTAAAGTTAAGTGGAAACCTAAGCTAAGCTTAAGTATGAGGGGTGCTGCCGGCTATCGTTGGCACGCCGCGCCGCAAGCGGGTTGGCGGCCCGTCCGCCCGACGGCGGAACAGAAAATGGCCATCGGGACCTCACGGAGACCACGGGACCGCACTAGGGCCGCAGGACCGCACCGTGACCACCGGGACCGCACTAGGACCACCGGACCGACATCGACCACCGGGGCCGCATTAGACCAAGGGACCGCACAGTGACGACCGAGACCGCACACTGACCACCAGGACCGCACTAAGACCACAGGATTGCATCGTGACCACCGGGACCGCACAGTGACCACCGGGACCGCACTGGGACCACAGGACCACAAAGTGAACCCCCGGGACCGTACGGCACCACAGGACCGCACAGCGACCACCGGGACCGCACTAAGACCACAGGACTGCACCGTGACCATCGGGCCGAATCAGGACCACAGTACCGCACAGTGACCACCGGAACCGCACGGGGACCAAAGGGACCGCACTAGGACCACAGGACCGCACGGAGATCACGGGACCGCACTAGGACCACAGGACCGCACGGAGATCACGGGACCGCACTAGGACCGCACCGTGACCGCACGCGGACCACAGGGCCGCACAGTGACCACAGGACCGCATAGTGACCACCGAGACCGCACGGAGACCACGGGACCGCAATAGGACCGCAGGACCGCACCGTGACTACCGGTACCGCACGGGGACCACGGGACCGCGCAGTGACCACCGGGACCTCACGCGGACCACGGGACCGCACAAGGACCACAGGACCGCACAGTGACCACCGAGACCGCACGGAGACCACGGGACCGCACTAGGACCACGGGACCGCGCAGTGACCACCGGGACCGCACGGGGACCACGGGACCACAGGACGGCACCATGACCACCGCGACCGCACTAGAGACCGCACAGTGACCACCGGGACCGCACTAGAACCACAGGACCGCACCATGACCACCGAGACCGCACTAGAGACCGCACAGTGACCACCGGGACCGCACTAGAACCACAGGACTAGGACACAGGAACGATTCCTATCGTTTTCAGTTTCAGCGACCCAAACGCTCTTCATCGCCAGCCAACCGTCGAGGTCACGGAAAAATACGTTTATAGATATGTAAATATAAACTCTGCAATTAGAGAAAGACAGTCGAGACATAGAAAAATTGCGAGGAGCGTCGATGGCAGTGATCCGCATGGCAAGTAGTCGGTCGTAGGTGTCGAACGAGGTAATTTCGTCTCCTAAAATAAATCATTTTCCTATAGTGAAGTAACAAAATATTTTAATTTCAAAATCTAGGGACATTTTTTTCTTCAATTCAACGTAAAAAATCATCTCATTCAGAAAAATGTTGCGAATTTATTACCGGCTTCAATTCATACTAATTCCCTTGGCGGACCGTACCTACTATAATTGCCGGTAAGCGTAGCAGCTGACGGATTGCTTCGTCTCCTGGCAGTAGAGCTCCGTATTCGTCACGTAGGAGAAGTCGTTCGAGGAGCAGATCACGTCGAAGCGGCCGCCGAATTTGGCCTCCGCTGCCAGTTGGATCAGTCGCTTGGAGGAGTTGAGGTCGTCCTCGAGATTCTGAAGAGGAGCACGGTCTGTGTGGGGTTTTTAACGGCTTACCTCAGTGATAATTGCCCTTAGCTCCTCACTGTTGCACTCGGTGTCGTTGGTAAGCTTCAGCTTGGAGACTGGGAGCGGGTCATTGCTCTCGGAGACGGTAGCGGTGGAGCCGCTGGAGGAGGCGGAGGATGAGGACGAGGTGGCATTCTTCGACTGCTCGTCCTGTAAATTCGGTTCTCCATGATGCTCCTCGGGCAACTCCCTTCACGCTTACCCCTTCTTCCACGACCTCTTCGACTTTGTTACCGGCTGCCACCGCGACTGGGCCACCTTGGTATGCGTCTCCGCCGCCGCCACCACCACCACCACCGGAGGCGTACGATGGTGCCGGAGCAGCAGGCACTTGCGCTTGGTAGGAAGCGGGCGCCTGGTAGGAGGCTGGCGGTGGTGGCGGTGGAGGAGGAGGTGGTGGCGGTGGAGGAGGTGGAGCGGCGCCAATCGGTTGCTGTTGTATGTAGCTGCCACTCGCGGCACCATAAGAGGGCTAAAAAGTTACAGTATGTGGCAAGAAGGAAGGAAGTACTGTACTGTAACAAGAAGTTGCATGGATTTGTACTGTAATTTGTTACAGCGCTAGGTAGGTAGGAAGGGGTTGGTGGCCGACGGGCACGAAGTTTACTGTAACTATGGGGACGGCAAGGTTACGGTAACTACACGGACCAGATCAAAAGTTACAGTCAAATTGGTCTTCAGTGGTTTACCACATACAGTCATAGTCCAAAATGAAATTTTACTGTAACTGAGTCATACTCAACCTTGCTGTAAGATCATCCAGAAAGCCACGGTAACAAAGTTGTTAAAAGTACAGTAACTTCGGTGCATACCTGCGCAGCACTGTATCCGCCGCCGCCGCCGCCCCCACTGCATCCGGATCCACCGCTAATGCCACCGGCGTATCCGCCGCCACCACCTCCGCATCCGGAACCACCGGTCGCATAACCGCCACCGCTCGAGTAACCCGTGGAGTAGCCTCCGTAGCCGCCACTATAGCCGCCGCCATAGCCACCACCGTAGCCGCCGCCATAACCGCCGCCGCACGACTGTGGTATGCAAGGTGTAGCTAAATACATAAGTGGCGGAAGTGAACAAAAAATTCATTNTTTCTTATCCCGTATCGTGGAAGATCGTGCGTCTTCCATGTACTTCCGTGATTCTCCCTTTCCAGCTGCACAAGCTTATGAAAAGAGGTTCTTAAATACTGATGGAAGCTCCTGGAAGGCGAAAGCTCCCGTCGTAAGTAAAGGCCCGGTACCCGTACCCGGTACGCGTAACATACTCCGTACCATACCAGTACGATACAATACGGAGTTATAAGAAGCACAAGATGGAAGCCATACCGTACTATGTGCTGCAACGATTCAACCGTGCTCAGCTCAGTACTGCTCCGTACAGTGTACTCAGTGCGCCGAACCAGTACTTTGCGGGACGCAATCCGGCACATGTGCCGATCCGTCGTCGTTAGTACAGGGAGGTATGTCGATGTCCTATGTAATTTTCCACCATATCCTGGCCTGACGTGAAGGTCAAGGTCAAGGTCACCAAAGTCAGTGCTAGCAGGTCTTCCAGTATTGGAATGTTACCGATAGGGCTAGGGGGGGGGACCTTTTTGGGGGAAAACTGTTGGAAAGTAGGCACAGGGTGCTCCCTAGGGCCTCCATGCAAAGCCTAAACCGGATTGTACAACAACTACAGTGATCGTATGCGTAGAAATTACACTCCGCTAGGCGCCACCAGAGCCAATTTTCGCAGAAAATACCCTATTTTCGCTAAAAAGTCGGAAGGAAAGTGTTCGCAGTCACAAGCCTAAGCCTTACGTTTTCTCCGAGACTTTATTCGTTCAAAACTGCGTAACAGAAATACAGCGAAATAATGCGCCCAAAAACATGCTCGCCACTCGGGCTCAGTCGATATCCTCGACCTGCGGGAGCGCGCGATGCACCGTGGCACGATAGTTGACCGGGTCGTGCGTCCGGATCGGGTTGCCGTTCAGCAAGACTTTCTTCAGCGCGGGCAGCTTGGCCAGCTTCTCCACTTCGGACCAACACGAGATCTTGTTGTCCCTAATCTGAACTAGAACAGGTTCTTGGGAGTATTATAACTGGAATGATGAAGCGGGCCGGTAGGCATAAGTGAAAAACGCGTGCGCCAGAATAAAGAAAAATTGTGTTCATGTTAATTTGAAAGTTCAGACATTTCAAAAAATGTTTTCTGCTTTTTCGACTAAATTCGAGTGCGCAAATCTTCGGGTTCAAGCTTAGGCCAAAAGCATTCTTGGAGGTGTCAAGCTATAGCACCTACCCGTAGAAACTCCAAGCAGCGCAGCTGTTCCAAGTGGTCGAGTGTCGTGATTGCATTTTCGTCGGCAAAGATGTTCACTAAGTTTTCCTAAAGAGCAAGGCTGAACACGTCGACAAGCTTGCACAACACTTTCATACCAGTTTTTGGAGGCCGTTGAAAGACTCAATCTTCGTGCATTCCACGCAAAGCGTCGTCAGACGGACAAGCGCATCCAGACCCTCCAGCTCCCGTATGGGATTACTCTAAAGAATTTGGTACTACATGGTAAATAAGTGCGCGTCGTCCCACCGAAATCTCGAGACGTTGCAGATTTGTGAGATGCGCGAGATTCTCGATCTTGCATATTCTGTTCTTGCTCAGATCGAGGTGTTCGAGGGCGCAGAGACTGTCGAGGCCTTCGATCCTCGTAATCATGTTGTCCGACAACTTGAGGCCCGTCAGACTGACGAGATTAGTGAGACCTAAAAGAAGGAATTCGAGGTTTAAAGCGATTCGCTTAACAGGATACATGGAACGCAATTTCTGCCGCAAAAAAAACTAATCCGATACATCGTCCGTAGGGAGTAGCCGAGACTTCTCTCGGGGGGAGGACTGCATTCAGAAAAGTATCCAATTAAACCCCTCCCTCCCCGTGTTTTGGGTGCACAGAAATTGAATTGCAAACCTCGTAAAGAGACTAGCTTTGTAAAAGGCGTTTGACGATACCTGTGATCTTGCCCAATCGGTTCCAGTGGAGGGAGAGATCACGGAGATTGGTCAGCGCGTCCAGTCCACCGATCTCCTCGATTTTGTTGCTCCACAGCCTCAAGCTCACCAGCGTTATCGGCATTGACCCGTCGCGAATGGCGGTGAGAAGATTGTAGCTGAGATCCAGACTCTAAACCCTTGATGGTATTCTTTTCTGCACAAAAGCGGACCGTACCTTGAGCTTAGAGAATATGGAAAGATCGGGAATGGCGTCGATACGGCGTCTCCAAAGATGGATATGCTGTAAACCGGAAATGCGGACGTTTAAGGAGAGTATACGGCAGCAAAAGACGCATGAAGCCGGGCACAACATTTTGGACATACCTCGCGGTTCTCGTTAAACCTCGAAAGATCGAAGTCGTTTCGTGGCTCGCAATCCTGCTCAGTGAGCTTAGTTTCCTCTGCTGGCAGCATGCGTTCCGTCTGCGTCTCCTTGTTGACTAAAAGTATTCATGTCAGCAGAAAAACAAAGTAGGTAGCCTACGAATTAGCCTATATGTTCTGAGAGGCTGCTCTCGATAATTCGCATTTGCCGGGCTTTTGAAACTTTCAAAATGTTTCTTTAAAACCGGGCCATTACTGTGTTGCGTATTGCTTGCCGAGGCCTAAAAGTGTCGTTTGCTTTTGGAAAGCTCTACGACCAAGCGAATATTCGGTCGGGTTAGGACACTGATCCGTAGAAACCGACGTAAACACGTGAACTCTTTACCTTTTCCTGGACTGACAGTGGCACGTTCGATTTCCATCCGTCGCGGCTCTGTCCCCGGGTTTCCATCACAATCGGCTGCGTTATCGTTGCTCCTGGACTGTGATCGTCAAGAGCTTAAGATGAGTTTAAACTTGCCTCAAGCTCTGAACGGGGCAACGTGCCGCCCATTGTCGAAGTTGCTCGTAGTCGAACTTGAGCTTCTCGTGTGCAGACGTCAGCTTCTCGTTGTCCGACTTGAGTTGCTCGGCTCTCTCTCGCTAGTATCGTACGTCCTTCTGGCTGAAAGCAGTTTTCTGACGTCGCGGAGACACCCAACTTTCGGCTTGTTCCTAACGCTTTCGGTTTATGTTAAAACGCCGCCGACGTTTAGCGCTGCTTACCTCTCGATTAGGGCAAGGCGGCGTTCTTTGTCCTGCTCGGCATCCACTTCATACGCTTTCTCGAGTGTGGCGGTCGTTCTGCGCAACGCTGCAAGTCCCCTCGTGAACGTCGTGCTTTCCCCATTCGACTCCACGCGTTCCTTCTTTGCCTTAGCGATTCCCTTCTCGAAGAAATCCGCCTTTGCGGACCTTCCGCCACGCTCAGAATGACTCATCCAGTCGAAAGGGCTGCAAAACAAAGCAAGTAAACAACATGTTCCGTCGTCTGGAAGCCTTTTCTGATCCGCTAGCAACAGGGCGCACTTTGCGCGCCGCCGCTATGTGTCGTAAAAGTCGGACACATATTATTGCTTATTGGTCAAAGATATGCGGCTCATCTTCATGTGACGCATCGTATTTCCTCTATGAGTACCTGTTCCATTTATTCACGTAGTTTAGCAATGCAGAAGCCGAACACAGACTCCTCGCTGCTCCACCCGCAGAAGGGAAAAGGGAACGACACCTTCTGACGCCAATGATCGCCGGAAGAGGGCCAACGTGGTGCTGACAGACATAACAATCGTTTCACTGTAGGCATCGTTGCAGGTCAAAGTGGAGACGCTGGACGTCCCGACTGGTCGGAGCTGAGCAAGCCTCCGAAGGAGCATCGATGTGGTCCTCAGTGCATCGAGTCGCTGTCAAGCAGCACGGTGCACCTGCCTTATGCGGACCGAGATCGCGTGTGCTCGCCGTATTTCGTGCCGTTTCTTCACGGTTGGACACGGAGGAGAGAGCAGGAGGTAAACAACGTTGCTTGAGCTTCTCATGAAACCAGCACTGGCCCATACCCCCCCCCCTCCCCGTATATGGTGTGTGTTCATGCTGGCACGCTTAGACAAATGGAGAATATCAAGTCAGCTATGAAGCGCCCTGTGGTCGTCGCTTCAGCGCTGGGGAATCAGCAGTCGCCAGCATCGTCGAATACCTGCAGGTTTGCATGTTTTTCGAAAGGTCACCCTCGTAGAATGAACATTTAGGTCACCGGCATGGTGCAGCCCATGCGCCTAACGATTGATATGTTCACGTTCCACGCCGAAGCCGAGCCTGAGAAGCCAGCCACTGGCGTCGGGACAGAGGTCGTCAGCGACGTTTCCAACGGCCGTGAACGCGTTCCCATCCGCGCTGTCAACAACGTTAACGACGAGCCGTAGCTCGACGTTTAGTTACATTCGATGTTCCAACCTCAAGTAACCTAGCTTTAGTTTGTCTACATGCGCGAGAGAACGATCCTCCGATGGAAAGGTCAGGACACGGACGACGCCAACGAATATAGCTATCGCGACGACTGCACGGGATGCGATTGTCAAGGTACCGTCTTTCTTTTAGTAGCGACGCCTCGCCAATGTGTCTGTGAATCTACGTACCTATGTCACCTTTAAACAAAGGTTACGTTATCCGCGGTATTCAGACAACTGTCTTGATGCCACGAAGTGCAAATGCCAGCAGAAGTCGGCTATTTACGACGGTCGCATTCGCATGGAGGACGAGTTGACAGATGACGACGGGACTCACAAATGCGCCTGTTGTCGCAAGCAGCTCTTTGCCGGAACTCGTTCTGAAGAACACGAAGTCGACCAGGATCCGGTTGAGACCTGCGTGAATCGCGTAGTGCAGAACCCGATGAACATCCCTCTCGAAGTAAGCGTTCTTTGTTGGCAGTAGCGTAGCATTTGTACGGGTCATAAGTAGGCTTGATTAGGCCCGTTTTTGAGCATATCAAACGTCTTAACTCTTATGAATAAGTGCGCATCGAATTTCCCTCCCTGCCTCTCGAATACCCCTCACGAAAGCCTAGTTCTAGGACAGAAGTCGGATCCTACTAAAGAAGATCCTTCGAGGGAAGACGTCGCTTAAACATTTTGTTTCGACCTTCTAGAGCTCTAGAATTCTAGAGCGTTTACGTGCCATGAGTCGAATCCGATTAAGACAATCCTTCAAGGGAACCACGTCTTACCTCACTTAAACATTTTGTGTCAAACCTTCTTGACTTTTCAGGTGTACCAAACGGCAGACCACGGCTGGGCCGTACGTTCGCGCGTGTGGCTGCCACCTGGAAGACACGTGGCCAATTACGCCGCTCCGTACCTCAGCGAGAGCACGGCTAGATCATCTGGCCGCCAGGACAGCGTCTATCTGATGGACGTTGACTACTGCAAGGAGAAGGCGTCGAAGAGGAACGGACAGCCGAAGACGCCGAGCATGTTCGTGATCGACGGCAAGAACGTCGGAAACGTCGGTCGATTCTTCAGTCACTCCTGCCAACCGAACATGACGCCGCATTCGGTCTACACGGACACGCACGACGCTCGCCTCCCGGTCGCTGCTTTCTTCACAGACAGAGTTGTGCAGCCGGGCGATGTAAGTGTTCGCTATAATACCGGGCTTTTAGCCCTTCAATGGACCGGACCACATAGGGTGATTTCCAGTGTTTAATCGGACTTGCGAATTCAGTACTAAAAGGTGCGGACTTAACCGAACTAGGCCCAGTGGAGTTTAGGTTCAGTTGGTTTACCAAAAAATCCTGATCGAGTAGGATGACAGCGACCACTGACGACTTCACCGCACTTTTACTGAGCTAAACTGAACCGTACTCAGTTCAATTTCAGTTAAATACCTAACTTAACAGGGGGCTAAGACTTTAGCTGCCCGTTTATACTTTAGCCGCTCACCTATCACTACGGACCCGGCTACGTAAACAAGGACAAGCGAACGGGCATTGTAATGATGGCCGGATCGTTCCCATGCGGCTGCGACGGATGCGTCGAAAATGCGAAAGCAAAGTAGCCGACTTACCGCACGATAACCGTCATGAATCTATTGCCTGTTGATTCAGTTAACCGTCATGTCAATAAAATAAATCGCTTTCCATGCGACGAACCTTGCGTTAGCCACGCGGCAAGCAGTGAACGTTACCTTAATAGCAAACGTCGGTAGAATTTGATAGACTTTCTTCTCTTGGACGCGGAAACTCTAGCATAGGGCGGATGTACGAACGGTAGACGTCAAGGTTACGATGTAGCAGGATTTCTCGGACAAGTCCTTAAGAGGAGCCCAATGTACGAACTAGATGGCTGGCTAAGTTGCATGCACAACGCTGGCTAGGGTTGCTTTTAGCATTTAATGAACATAAGCGCTAGCATGGCCTGAATATTTGTGACGACAGGGCTGAGAAGGTACGAACGCTACAAGGTTTTATGGTGACACAGTCGTAGCAACATTTAGGACGCACAGAACGAATGTTGACATTATCACCATATGTTCGCAAGTCAGCTAAGGGCGTCGAGCATGGAAAATAAAGTGATGCGAGCCCCCGGCCAATACGAGTTATCGTACGAAAGTCGATCGTATGTGTTGCTGACAAAGCCGTATTGCTTAGCCTGGTTTTTATTTCACGCTCGCTGCTGGACAAACAGAATGAATGCTACGCTATAACTGCATTCACAAGCGAAATAACTGCGAATTTCCACTGGGTTCGACCTTTAATCTTCCTTGAATGTTCTTCAATGCTGGCTTCCCTGCTTAGAAGTACAGACCGGAAACCGGTCCGAAGTACGGCCCGTGCTTCGTACTAAACTGGTATGGTACGAGTGCGTCGTTCTCTTGGGGGGGGGGGGGGGGGTAACGATGCGGCTTCAGTTTCGCAACAAATGTAGTTGTACTCTATCGTATCACGGTACGGAGCGTACTATTTGGCACGGGCAGGGTACGGTACGGTACGATTCCGATTCCCCAATCATTGCTCGGAAGTGAATGCACTATGGCTATTTTTGTCCAAACACCGTTTCTTGATAGAACAAGTGGCTCTAGTCATTCAAAAATAGCTTTGTGAACTGCAGGAAACTTTTGCGTAGCCGAATCGGTGACCGAACGTCCCGTCCTCGCAACCGCGTCCTGCTTACCTGTATGGCCACGTCAGCAGCTAACCTCATCGGCCGCTCACAGCAAGCCGACACGTTAGGGTAATTTTTAGGCTTCTCCGGGAATAACTTGGTCAACATCAGCCGAAAACATGCGAATTTTAGAGACGTAAAGTTAGCCTTGGTCTCCCTACCCCTCGCGGGCCCTCGTCGCGCGAGGAGCGGAGGCGAACCCCCCCCCCCTACCAGGGTACGCCACTGGTGACAAGCGATTGGAAGGGAGGGAACATCCCAAGGTCTTACCGAAACCTTCCGACCGACTCTTTCACGTGAAGAAACAGAAAAATGTGAAAACCTTAAGCGACATAACGCCTGCAAGTTTTAAGTGCCGTGCCTTTCTCCATCTTATAGTTCTCCCTCCAATGACCTTTCAGGCAACGTTCAAAATGCCCGAAAGGCTGATCTGGGCTGTTGAGCTAGGCTGCTACTTATCCCCGCATCATCGAAGATGGAGATTCTTAACAAGCAACTACTTTCACAGCCACAAGCGACGTCGCGTGTCCCTGAGATATGTTTATTTGTTCGGAAGCGCGTAAGGGGGAAAAAGCGATGTACAACGGAGATAATCGTCATTTTCAGAGATCCTCTACCTGCGGAAGCGCACGAAGCGCTTTGGCATGATAGTTGGCTGGGTCCTCCGCCTCAATCGGGTTGCCTTTCAGTGCGACTCTCTTCAGCGAGCCCAAGTTGGCGAGCTTCTCCACTTCGGACCAGCGCCAGATTTTGTTGTCCACAATCTGAATCAGAACTGATCCACGTCTTTGCTTAAAGTGAACACTAGCCTCTTCGATCACAGTCAAAGTTAACTATACAGCTATTTGAACTGTTCCAAGAGCCTCGCAGGCTTCAGTCCCTTTCGGTTCTGCTAACTGCGGGCTCAGTCAAAAAAATGATTCTTGCTTGGAGGCATCACTTACCCATAGCGTTTTCAAGCAGCGCAGTTGTTCCAAGTGGTCGAGGCGTGTGATCGCATTTTCATTGGCATAGACGGTCTCCAAGTTTACCTTAAGCACAATATTCAATGTCAACAAGCTTGCAAAACACTTTCGTACCAGCTTCTGGATACCGTCGAAGGACCCAATCGCCAGGCGGTTCATGGCAAGCGTGTTCAGACTGGTAAGCGTGTCGAGGTTCTCCAGCTTCCCTATGGGATTGCCCTGAAAACTCAACGTAGCTCAATGCTCATTATTCCTGCGTGCTTACCGAAATATTGAGATATGTCATATATGTAAGATGCGCGACATTTTCGACCTTGCGTATGTTGTTGCTCTTCAGATCGAGGTATCGAAGGGCGCGGAGGCTGTCGAGGCCTTCGATCCTCGCAATCATGTTGTTGCCCAACTCGAGCTGCGTCAGGTTGACGAGATTGGTGAGACATAAAAAGAACTGTTTTCAACGATAAAAACGATATGCATACCGTATTTTCTCTAATAAATCCCCTCCCTCTAATATAATAGACCCCCTTCCCAAAAATTCACTGCTGGGCTGGGGTAACGGTTACTTCCAAACTAAGGCCGTTTTTCGATAGATAACGACGAAGCAAGCCTTTTAAGACAGACATCGTGATATACGGACAAGAAACAAAAAAGTTACGAGCATTTAAAATTTGAAATTTTCCGAAATCCATTGATCGAAAATTAATTCCCCCGGGGGAATTATTAGAGAAAATACGGTAAGTTGGTGTGAATGAAGCATACAATTCCCTGTAAGGAATCAGGTAGCTTGTTTAAGCAAAATGCACCATTTCGAAGAAATTGATTCATTAAAGGTGTTTTGCGATACCTGTGATTTTCCTCAGTTTGTTGTTGCTGAGGTTGAGATCAGTGAGATTGGTGAGCTCATCCAGCCCTCGGATTTCGTCGATTTCGTTGTGACACAACTTCAGGCGCACCAGCGTCCTGGGCATTGACCCGTCGCGGATGGATGTGAGAAGATTGCAATCCAGAAGTAGACACTGAGCAGGGTAATCTTTGTACGAACGTAAGCGGACCGTACCTCAAGCTTAGAGAAGCGTGAAAAATCGGGAATGTCGTCGACGCCGCTATGGTAAAGATCGATCTCCTGTAACCAGTAATAAGAAGGTTGAAAGAGGGTACACATGACATCGGGCATACAGCAGTTTATCGTACCTTGCAATTCTCGTCAAACATCGAAAGATCGAAGTCGTTGCGTGGCTCGTAATCCTGTCCATCGACATTATTCTCCTCGTCCAGCACCATGTTTTCGTCCTGCGTCTCCTCGTTGACTAAAAATGTCCATGACAGCAATGTATCCGAATGATATGTTCGGGAAGACCGCTGTCGATAGACGAAAACGTTGCGGCACGCCACTGGTCCACCCGCGCTAGTAAAATTCTTACCTTCTCCTGGGCCATCCGTGGCGCGTTCGGTTCCCGAGAGTCCCGGCTCTGTCTCCATGTTTTCAGCGCCATCGGCTGCGTCATCGTCGATCCTAAATAGTGATCGTCAGAGCTTAAGATGAGTTTGACCTTGCCTCAGTTCCTGAATGCCCCATTCATGACAGCTTGTCATCGTTGCAGTCGCCGACTGCCGAAGCTGCGCGTTGTCGAACTTGAGCTTCTCCTTCTCGGATTTGAGCTTCTCCTTGTCCGATCTGAGCTTCCGATTCTCCGATTCCAGACGCTCGATGTGCGACTTCCGTTGCTCGTCTTGCGTTTGCAAGTAATGTACGTCCTTCTTGCTGAAACCTTTACCTTTAGCATGTATTCGGTGCCGAGATTGTTATCTTTTGGACTAAGCTCCAGTTATAAAATCGAACTATGATTCGATTCAGGAATTCCCGCATGTGTTGGCTCGAGAATCCGGCTTAAGAACTGAACCCTTCCGAAGCTAGACAAAATGCCCTGTTAACGAAATGCACTTGTTTATAACTTACGCTCAAACATCACCCCATTTATTTGCTTGTACCGCTGCGGCGAGATAAACGAATCCCACAAGGGAATGCCCACCGCTGGAAGGATTTTACTTCCGTACATCTCTTTAGAATTTTTATCGGGCCTCTTTTTCTTGGAAAATTAAAAAAAAACCTGTCAGGGAAATATTTTGCTTTGGATTATAGAACTTTGTGAATTGGTAAATTTAAGGTCGGATTCGGGTCTCATTTCCGTTCGTGCTTACCTCTCGCCTAGGGCAAGTTGGAGCTCGCTGGTATTCTGGATGTGTGCTTTATCTGCTGCCTGGAGTGTGGCGACTTGATCCTGCAGTGCTGCAAGCTTGCTCCTTAACGACGAGCATTCCTCATTTGCTTTCGCTAGTTCTTTCTTGAGAATATCTGCCTGACGTTGCGACATTACCGAAAAAAGATGCAATGAAGAGATAAAATGTTCAAATTCGGCCGCACAATGAAATCAACACAGGATGGGTGATACACGTGTGTTCACCGGCAGCATTTCAGCCGTGCCAATTTTGAAAACCGCTGTAACGCACTCGGCTGCTATTTGTCAAATTTTAAATAAACAGCGATAACTCAGTCAATTTCCACTCAATTCACATGCGGTATTCGTCGCTGTGTAGGGGACAAAATGGCGAATCGAACGGTACCAAAATTAACTAGTTGCGACCAATGTGAGTCCCACGACAATCCGCTAAATCAGAAAAATCGGTTTTAGTGGCTCTGATCATTATTCGAAATAGAAGGCCTGCTTTTTCTAAAAGGGCTTAAGTTAAGAAAAGCGCTATATTAGTTTGAAAATTCTCTATGTTCTGCTCTAAATGAGCAGACACAGCGTACAGAAGATCCAAAGCATTCATGATTGGCGTAAAATTGGTCGTCATTTTGGCTCTTGCCGACACTTCCATGACTAATAGTTACGCATTCTGTCGCCTGAGTTGTTTATCATAAGAACGCAGGAGGGAAGCGCCGACGTTTCGCAACAGAATGAGTCATAGCACGCCGCGAACGGACGAACGAACGACGCCAATGAACAAGCTACTTGTTGCTTTGCTTTATCATTATTTTCTCCTCGAAGCTCGCTCAGAACGTGCTCAATGTCGCTTGTCTAAACTTTCGTTGTCCTTCTTTGAAATAGCCGCGTTTTCAACAAGTCACGGGTGTGCTGTCATCAAGCTCCGTCTCCATTTTACTTTTGTACTTTAGCAATGCCGAAAAGGAATTCCAATGCGTCGTCTGCGCTGATAGATCCACCGACGACAAGGAAGCTTTCTGACAGAGACGACCGCCAGAGCAGAGCGAATGAGGTAAGGGCAAGCTTAACGATCATTTCACCGTCCGCATATTACAGGTAACAGTGGAGACGCTGGAAGTGCCTGACTGGTCGGCGCTGCGAAAGCTCCCGAAGGAGCATCACTGTAGCCATGAGTGCATCGAGTCTCTGAGGGGCAGCACAGTGCACCTGCCTTACGAAGATCGAGATCGCGTCTGCTCGCCGTATTTCGTGCCGCTTCTCCACGGTTGGACGCGAACGAGGGAGGAGAAGGTAAGAATGATATCTTGTTCACATGAAACGTTAACCACTGGCTCCAAACAGACATTAGAGTCAAGGATGTCTCAAACAAGCATGCGTTCCCGTTGGGAGCGTCCAGATCTGAAAGCACCTGTGTAGGTAGGCATCGATGGCGCTTGAGAACATAACGGCAAATACAGAGAGGTGAAAAGGATCGCCGCAAGCCGCACTAACAAGTTTTAAACGAAAATGTGACAATTCCAGTAAAAATTCGCTCTTGCGGCGGGCGGCCCGACCCGGTCCCAGCCGTCAGGAAAAGTGCCCAGCCCTGGTTCTGAGCAATGCCCATACCCAATGGACGTTTAGCAAGGCACTGGTCATAGCGAGTTTACTCAGCAGTCCGAAGATCGAAATTATGCCCGCAATGCTTTATTTGGACGTACTTCAAGAAGGTCGGTAATTAAATCGAAAAGCGAAACACATACTTGCGAAAGCGGCGTTTGCCTACCTGCGTGACGCACCGTTTTGCAGCTAGCAAGCCTTTCAACATCAGTGAGGCTGGCCTGCTTAATAGGCCTTTACGAACGGCTGCCATATAAGTGCTGTGCTTGCGTACAGGTGACATGCCCGGAACCCAACCCAGTGTTGAACAGGGGTCTCAACTCCAAAACCGGGATTCAGGGCCTGTCGTGTCAAATTCAGGGGTTTTTCAGGGGCAAGGAGTCAAATTCAGGGGGTAAATCAGGGGGTATTTTTTATGCTTTGTTTTCTAGGCATTTCAAGATTTACTGGCGCTCCAAAAAAAGCACCTTTCAAATGCCTCTTTGAGCTTTCCGCCAGGAAAGCTTCGCCCGAAAAAATGTGGAATTTTTACAAAAAATTTCCGAAGGAAAATTGCGTTTTAGCCGCCGCAGGCGAAGCCAACGACTTATTTCAGTGGAACAATGGGCTTTCCACAGAAAAAAACTCAGTACTACTG